>CABHPR010087576.1:0-28921 GCA_902168415.1 Peromyscus melanophrys
TGGTTCTCTGACCCACCCAGTGCTTCTCAACCTTCCTGATGCTGTGACCCTTTAATACAGTTCCTCATGTTGTGACCCCTAACCATAAAGTCATTTTTGTTGCTACTTCATAACTAATTTTGCTATTATAAATTGTAATGTAAATGTCTTTTTTCCTACAGTCTTATCTTTGAGGGTTTGGGACCCACAGGTTGAGAACTACTGCCCTAGATCATCACATCATCTTACTTGAAATAAATTCCATAACCTGCATATTGAAAGGATAAGAGACATTCTCTCCTGTTAGACATTCATCTCTCACCTCCTTTACTCTTCAATGACAGGTCACTTGGATTGCCAAGTCCCAAGTCTCCTTTTGTTTGTCAGATTTGAATGAGCCTTAGAATGCACATGTCTTTGAGACTGTAGTGGTCATACCGTTCATTTGGTTGGCAAGGTATATGTTACAGAGGGCCTAACAATGTGCAGGGAGCAACCTTGGAGGTCCCTATCTCTGTCTGTGTGGCAGCGTTTTCATTATACTTCCTTTCCAAGTCTGCTGGGGATCCTCAGCAGACTGCAGGGATTTTGCAATCTACATGGGCTAGTTTGACTGGTTAGTAGATCAGTTGCCAGATCCAGTAGGTCATCACTGGCTGTTGCTGATCTGTGTCGAGTTACAGAGGACAAAAGGATTTCAGAAGATTTGACCACATTGAAATGTTGCATTTCTAAAGTTAAAAGCAACAACAACAACAACAACAACAACAACAACAACAAAAAGACTATGGCAGCATGGGGAAATACATTTGCAATAGAAAACAATGGAAATCTTTGCTATGTGGCTTTTATGATTTAAAAAAAAGGAAGAAGACATATTAGATTAAGTGGGAAGAGGACTTGTAACGTTGGAACCAGGCCTTTCACAAAGAAGTCTGTGAGGTTCAGTGAGGCTCTGCAACCATGGATTCACATGACCACAGAAAAGAAGCATGTACATACGGATGAGCTGGAGAGGTTGTGGTGGTATTGTGTTCCCCAAAATATTGTGTACCTTAATAAACTTATCTGGGGTCAGAGAACAGAAAAGCCACTAGATACTTAGGATAGGTAGGCAGTGGTAGCACACGCCTTTAATCCTAGCATTCCAGAGGCAGAAATCCATGTGTTCAAGGATACAGCCAAGCATGGTGACCCACGCCTTTAATTCCAGAAAGCGAGCCTTTAATCCCAGGGAGTGGTGGTAGAAAGCAGAAAGGTATATAAGGACCAGAAACTAGAGGCATTTGGCTGGTTAAGCATTTGGCTGGTTAAGCTTTCAGGCTTTCAAGAAGAACAGTTCAACTGAGAGCCATTCGGATATGAGGACACAGAAGCTTCCAGTCTGAGGAAACAAGATCAGCTGAGAAGTTGGCCAGGTGAGGTTAGCTGTGGCTTGTTCTGTTTCTCTGATCATCCAGTGTTCACCCCAATACCTGGCTCCAGGTTTGCTTTTATTAATAAGACCTTTTTAAGATTCCTGCTACAAGAGGTGGCTCAGTGATGAGTGCTTGCTTTACAAGGATGAGGACCTACATAAAAAGGTGGATAGCTGGGCTTGCTGGCTGCCACCCTAGCCCAGGTTTGGTGAGATTACCCTGTCTTATCGGAGTAAGGCAGAGAGAGAGCAGGCAACTCATGTGGTGCATACACTACATTCATCCATAAACTCATACCAAAACAATTTGAATGTGTATTGGACATGCATGTTTTTTTTTCCCTTGTCATTATTACCTAAATAGTGCAGCTATTCACACAACGTTTGTATTGCTCTGGGTGTTACAAGTTAACTAGAGAGGCTTTGCAGTATACAGGAAGATGTGCCACCAGATGTATGCAAATACTATACAAATTTATGGAAGGGACTGATGCATCCTCAGCCTTGTTATACAGGGGCCTGTGGACCCAGCGGCCCTGCAGAAATGGAGAAATTGCAAATGGCTGTGTAAAGAAAGAATCAAGCTCATTGTGAAGCAAAGAGAAACTATTTTGTGCTCATCAAATAGAAAAATATTTTGAATAATACAGTATTGTTTGCCAGGGCAAGGCAAAATTGTCTTTCTGTATGCTGGTCCTTTAAGGATTACTTAGTTAGAGAATTTGCAATACAAATATATCATAGGATTGTATACCATTAAACATGCTAGGAAATTTATGTGACATAAAATGCTGAGGTATGAGGTGAATTTTAGTTTTTAAAGTAACATGTTTTTTAAAAGCTGTAAGGAAACAAATTGTTAAAGTATTTTATCATTAAGTGCAGAGACTATGATTTTTTAAAAATATTTTTATTTTCTAATTTTTCTATAATGAGTGCATGCTATATATATATATAGCATATATAGGTGAAATATAAAACGTTGTTAGACAAAGAGACCGGGATCTTGTCCATGGGAGGTGCTGGCTCATCCCTCAGCACACATTCTCTGCAGTGCTGCAGCTTTGACCTTTTAAAGGCTGCCTAACAGTCCTCTGTCTCTCTGGCAGCCCTCTGTCTGTCCAGTGGCTCTCTGTATGCAGAGCGTTTCTGCACAGCACAGCTCAGCACAGCTCAGCACAGCTCAGCACAGCACAGCTCAGCACAGCACAGCACACACAGCTCAGCACAGCTCAGCAGACTTGGCCTGGGTGTCTGCAGACTTGACCTGAGGCCACTGCCCTTGCCTGGGGCGTTTCTCTATGTGCAGGGAGAGGACCTGAGTCCGTCCTTTCTCTAAGATCCTGATTTGGGTAGTTCTGCCCCTTCTCCGAGCCTTCACCTCCTTTTCTCTAGATCTGTTCCCTGCTGTCATCTGACTTGTCCAGGGAGGCCTGCTGGGTTTTAAAACCTCACTGGGGAAATGTGGTCTGTGTGTCTTGTCTCCTTTGGACACCTTTGAAACCCTTCAGAGATTTACTTTTTTTAAACAGGGATTTTATTCACTATTATAAGTGTTTCTTTTCCCTCTCCTCTCCCCTCCCCTCCCCTTCTTTATTTTTTTTTGAAACAGGGTCCCTCTTTGTAGGCCTGGAATTCACTCTGTAGACCAGCTTGGCCTCCAACTCAGATCGCCTGCCTCTGCCTCCTGAGTGCTGGGATTAAAGGCATGGGCAACCACACCTGACTTGCATTTAATTTCAGATCTGAACCAGGGCTCACCAAACTTAGTAATGGACCAGGCCATAAGTGTTTCCAGCTTTGTGGGCCTGCCCTTCTTTCTGTTCTTTACACGGTCCACTTACTCATGGAGAAGCTGCTTTTGGCTTGAAGCAGGTCACAGCTTGCTGGCCTCTGTTCAGAACTTTGAGGACAAGCGTGTTGTATGAGACCTGGGGAGACTTGCTGTTTCTGTACATGTCCATGATAGTCTTCCGACTCTAAAGAGGTCCTGAGGGAGAACAGATGAGGTAAGGATACATGAAAGCACGTTGCTCCGTCCAATTTCTCAAACACCGTCATTGCCCAAAGCTCAAGGCAGTGGTCCTCAGTTAGGACCACTGGAGGTTGGTGTGTGCTCACACGCGCTAGCTTAGGTTCGTCTCCACTGACACTTTTAGCAAGACAGGGCCTGGCTTCTAAACACCGAGCGGAGAGCGTAGACTTTTAGACTGGCCTTAGTCCTAACCCGGTCACTCACCAGTGGTGTGGCCTTGTGTGTGAGCCTCTGTGTCTCTGCAGTGAGGACAGACACTCTGTCTTGTGGAGTTGCTGTAGGTGTCACAAGGGATGATGCTTGGCCCTGGGAGGCCCTCACTGCTTGCAGGATACCTAACATTCTTTTTTAAATGGTACCCTGTGTTCTTCCTCAGGAAATAGTCATAATTACAAATACTAGTCAGCCCCAGAAGGTGTTTTCCTATTTAGCCCACATGTTATCAGCTCTAGAACGTACATTGTCCTGCTAAACCTGCAGCCCATTTGTTTGTTTGGTCCGTGCCAGACCCAATCAGGTAGGAAATGATGTTCTGACCCAAAAATGAAGCACTTTCTCCATGCCCCTGGTTCTGGTGACTTAGGATGGATCCCCTCCCTGTACACTGTTTATTTTGAGTTCTCCCTTAATCTTCTGTGTGTACAGTAAAGAGATATACAGTACTCTGTAGACGAATTCTAGATGGTCTTATTAAATAAAAAACACAGAGCCAGATATTGGGGTTGAGACCTGAGAGATCAGAGGAATAGGAAAAGCCACAGCTAACCTCACCTCACCAACTCCACAGCTTCCAAAGAGACTTACCTCCTGCATATCCACGCCTATATGCCTTTCTGTTCTGCTCCCTTATTTGCTCTCTCAGCCCAGCTACATCACTTCTTCTTCCTGCCCAGCTCTGTCACTTCCGGTCTATCTATACAGATCTCCAGACCTCTATGGTTAGTGCTGGGATTAAAGGCATGTATCACCATGCCTGGCTCTGTTCCCAGTGTGGCTTTGAACTCACAGAGATCCAGACAGATCCCTGCTTCTCAAATGATAGGATTAAAGGCATGTGCTACCATGATTTCTATGTTTAATATAGTGGCTGGCTTTTTCCTCTGATCCTCAGATCAACTTTATTGGGTTGCAACTTTATTGGGTTACACAAATAAAATATCACCACAGTACTCCATCATCATCTCAGTCCTCCACTGAGTATCTACAGAACACCCACAGTGTTCTAACACTGCCTGGAGCCAGACAAACAATGACACCAGGCCCCTCCCTTTGCAGCTTGTATTTTAGTAGCAGAGAGAGAAGTGAGAGGTGAGAATTAAATGCCATGCTTGGAATGTTTCAAAGAAACTGGGTGGACTTAGGAATCAGCAGGTGGCTGAGTTTAGCAGGGCAGGCAGGGCAGGCCTCCCTAAGGAAGTCAGTTGAGCCAGGGTGTGAATTACAGCTCTGATGTTGGCTAGGTAGCAGCTAATAAAGAACATCCCAGCCGTACTGCCCAGCCCAGCAGAGGAAGGACTGGGCAGTACGCAAGAAGGCTCTGTGTGAAACCTGACGGGCAGACTGCAGATGGGGAAATGTCTGCCTAGAAAAGAAGGCAGTGGATAGACAGGGGCCTGGGTTTTTCAGTTCCTTCAAAGATATGAAAGGCATTGATGGGTACAAACTGAGGTGCTTAGGCCAGAGGCAGATAGCTTGGTTCTTGCTTTTGAAAGATCATTGTTGATCTGGTTTGAGAATAGCCTAGAGAAAAGTCAGCCATGGAAGGAAAGTGAGCAGAGCCTGGGTGGGAGCCACCAGCAGGCAGGAAGAAAAGATTAGAATTTCCAGGGACTTGGGAAGAAGTCTTTCCATGGGGCAGAGGGGAGACAGCAGGCTGTGGATGCTGTAGAGCATGGATGAGGATGTGGGTAGCAATGGAGCTTATTGGTGACCTTGTTCAAAGCCATTTTAAGGTGGTGTGGGGAGGGGGAATGGAGTCTGAGGAGACAGGAAGCAGTATGCTAGGAGACAGAGGAGTACCACTGGAAAGGGAGGCACAGGAGTGACCATGAGGCAGAAGCCAGTTCCTGGTCAAGGAGGCTGCCCAGGTAGTTTTGTGTGCAGGTTGCAGTGTTGTCTCAGGGAAGAGGATTTGCTGATGCAAGGGAGTGGATCGTGGTCCCTTGATTTGAGGTAGACCTGAATCTTTAGCTCAGGAGGATCAACTTTTGGTAGTCACAAGGTTACAGACTTCTCATGTACCAGGAGGCAAGGCCAAAGTGATTCCTGGGGATGTGCATAGTTAGATTGTGGCGGAAATGGAAGCATCACTCCCATGCTCATGGGCCTTGTGCTCTTAGGTTTGGTGGCACGTACTGGTCCTAGCCCTTGTCTTCCTGCCTCACTGAGCTATTTGTACACCATAGCTTGTATTCTCTATCCAGGCCTGTGTCTCAATGCTAATCTGTTTACATGGCTGTCTTTCCCACTAAACTGGTATCTCTTCAGCTAGAGCAGTTATCTTTGCATCTCAGATGCAGCTCAGTGTTGGCAAGAGCTGAGTTGCAGGAGTGACAGCTACATTGGTACAAAGGCCCGTGTAACAGCTCCACACACATGCGCTACAGGAGGAAGTGGGTTGAAAGCATGAATACATTCAAGTGTTTGTGTGACTTAGAAAAATTAATATGCGTTCTCTTAAGCTGAATAAATTGTCACTGATCTACAGGGTTGGGGAGCAGCTGAAGGTAAAAACTGAATCCTGTTGTGGCCACCTGGGAAGAGGTGGGGTTTTTGCAACCCTGTTCAGGAGGGAGGCATCAGCACCTAGCATGCTGTTACCGTGGGAACACATCTTGTGTTCAGGAGCAAGTGGGCCAAGTTGTGATGGAAAAGGAGACCTCTGCTTGCTTTTGGGAACCTAAGAGTAGGAGGGGCAGTAGAGTTTTCATGCAAGGTATACGTCAGTGAGAGGTGACCTAAGCAGGCTGGAGTCTGTGAGTGAGAGCAGGTTTACAGAAAGTTCCTGTTGAGTGTGTGCAGTGCTTTCCCAAATACTTCCCACTCAGATTGGGGAAAACCACAACAAAACAAGAGTGCTTTCGTCTTCAGTGTAATACAGCACGTCCTAAATGAAACGACTATTGAGTTGCAAGATGCCCCTGGCAAAGAAGCTGGGTGTAAGAGCATAATCCCAGCCCATGATCTGAAATTAATGTTCTGTGGGTGCCCTAGATTTCTGTGACATACTGTAAGTTGTATCCAGCTTACATGAGTGTCACGAGAGGAGTGAAGCAGCTTCCCTACCCTTCAAACCCCTTCCTGCATGACCTCAGGTCATCACTGCTGCTATGGGGAGCCTTCTCTCCCACTTTTCACCTTCTTGCCTTTAATGGGTGTCTCTCTTGGCTGCTAGGTGCTGGCAGATGGTGCCTCCACCCCCATCGGCAGGTGGAGGCAGGCATGGCCTCTCCATCACGTACCGCTCCTTCCCAGAGGTCTGTGGATTACCAGCTGAAGAAGGTTGGGAGCAGAGCACCCACTCCAGAGTTCATTTTCTCCACACTCATTACAGCACTGCCTTCATTTCCCTGGGTTTTTACTTTTCAAAACACTTTATGACATGTGGCCTCATTTTATTTTACATTAAGCTGACAACCTAACATCTCACCAGGTATCCGCTGGGAATATATTTCCTCACTCATTGTGCTATGCCATCTTGCCAAGTCCTGTCTCTTACATAGCTCTCATTCAGAAAGGAATTAATTTGAATTACATGATGCTGGGATTGTCTCCTGAAGAGCACTGGATTCTTGTATGCCTTGGGAAAGTGTCTGGATGTACTCGAGTCTTCCGTTTGTGTGCCCTTCTCCTTCCCCTCTTCCCCCGTCACGTCATTGTGGTGCCCTCGGGTTGGAGGCAAGTCTTTGTCTTTCTCTCCTTAGAGTTTTCAGGGGCCTGTTGCTTCTGTCTTCACTCTTACCTGTGAGAGGCTGCTACAGATGGAAAGGCTTTTGTGTCTAACTAGTCTTCTCTGTTTAGGGCACATTTGTACAAGAAGATTCATTGTTGAGACCCAGCCGCTAGCGCATTTCCCCAGAACACACATCCATGCCTTTGCCTGGTACTGCCAAGCCCAGCTGGTGGGTGGCTGCTTTGTACCTGTCAACATAATGGCCTATTCAAGAAGGGCGGGCCTTGGCTGGGCTTTGTTCTAAAGCTGTCACTGGACAGGCATCTCTTCGGATGCTCTCAGTAGGATGAGGATCTGATGGGGTTAATGACCTACACTGTCCTGTTTTATTTTGCACAGAGAGGGTCCCAGTTCTATACTAATCTTTTGGAAAGAGTTTGATGGTTCTGCTAATTCACAATTTAAGTGAGAGACTGGAGTAGAGCGTGTAAGTTGCCAGTGCCCAAGTGACAGGACCTACCCACTTACCCTGTGCAAGCTAGGCAAGTGCTCTCCCTCTGGGCTGTGTCCCTGGCCTTCAACAGGACTTTGCCAGCTTCTCCCACACTTTTGAGAAAGCTCCTAAGCAGAGTGTTGTGGGAATGGCTGAGGGTTTTACAGAAAGCTGCAGGGATGGCAGAGGTAAACTCCTGCTTACTAAGCAGTGACAAAGGGCATTGGATGCCCACTGTCCCTCCCTGCACACGTTCCCTGAAAGAAAGTAGTTCTCCTTTGTTTGTAGATAGGAGGTGGAGTGTCAGCAGGCTTGTCCAGAGCCAAACAGCTAGTGAGGGACAAAGCAGTTATTCCTGACAGCCTTATCTGCTTCCTAGGATAAGGACATACTCTTAGTTCCAAATGGGGCCTTCAGGTAAGTCTGCAGTATCACGTTTTCTCTCCTTTTTCTCTTTGCAGTCTCTAAAGGAGAACATTTATTTAAAGGTTTTCATGCCCTTATCTGAGGCTTGGATTCTGAAATAAAATGCTCATTCTGGGGTAAAATTGGACAGTAATGGCAACATCCATCAGTGTGGCTTAGTGGCTCTGTCACGCAGAGTACTCCAGAAAGGGAGTGTTACCCTAGACCTGGGCCTTTAAAATGTTGGAAAACACTGAATTTCTCTTCACATAGGGGGAAAAAAAGAAAATCCCTACCTCGCGTTGCTTGTATAACAAACTGATGTTCTTAGGAAGGGCAGTGCTCTGCTAGCCAGGGTCTTGTAACTGGCTATGAGGGGAAAGTTGCTGCAGAACTGGAGGGTCATGTGTCAGAGCTCTTGTTACTGCAGTGCTGTGTATGGGACCCTATCGGCTTCCACTGACCATTCATTGTGTGTCTGGGAACTGTCTCCCAGCTAGAGAAAGCCAGGGAAAGCTCCAGTCTTCTGGTTTGGCCGTGTTTGTATCTTTTCCATTTGATAGCAGAGTGGCTTACAGAGGAGGTTGGGAGCTCCTGAGAACTCCCAAGACTCTTGTTTTGTCTGCATCTGCAGCTGAGATGATTGAAGATTCACGACAGAATGGGATCTTCAGATAGACCAGAGGGGACACAACAAGATGCTCCTCCTGGAGCTGTGACTCTGTTTTGTTATGAGAACAGTGAGATAGAATTGTAGCTGACGAGTATACTGGGGCAACTGGGTACTTATGTGGTAGCAGCCTTTCTAATAATTTCCAGAGTCTTCCTTCGTTTTCAGTCCAGTGATTTTTTTTTTTTTTCATTCCTCTATTCAAGGAGAACAGACTTCTCTGGCCTTTCCTACAGTTGCTGAAAATAAATTCACACCAACTTTAAAAGAAAGTAAAATAGCCCAGAGTCCACCCAGAAGCTGAGAGCCCAGCTTGCTCCTTACCCGGCCTAGCCTTCTCGGGACAGTGTAAGAGGACCACGCTGCTGTGGTAGCACTCGGTTGCACGAAGGAGAGGGTAGCTGTAGAGGCAGGAGGAGCACCCATGAAGCTCTCTAAAAAGTGGGAGGCAGGATGGAAATGGTTCAGTCACACTAAGAGACTGTTTCCAGCTCAGAAACACCTGCAGGCCAATGATGGACATGGCAGATGATGGAGAATGGGAAGCTTGTATTAGTTCCTTTTCTCCTTTTTGTGACCAAATACAATTCTGGCTCATGGTTTGAACGTACTAGCTGTGGCAAGGAAAAGCATAGCCGTGGGTGTGTCTCTCACCTGTGGCAACCGGAACAATAGGAACATGAAATCTGCATGCTCAACTAGGGGTGGATTAGAACACAGAGACAGGGGAGGAAATGGGGCTAGCCTATAAACCTCAAGACTTATCCTCAGCAATCCATTTCTTCTAACTAGGTACCACCTTCTGAAAGTTCCATAACCTCCCCCAAACAGTTGCAACAGCCAGACCATGGTTTGAACAAGGAGTCTGTAGGGAAATATTATAATCTAAATAATAATCTTCTGCCCACTTAACTCCAGTCACATAGCCATCTCATAATATAAAATGGAATCATTGCAACCTCAAAAGCGCTCCCCCATCTTACATTTCCAACCCTGTTCAAAAGTCCAAACTTCAAGATTTCTTCTAAAATTTAAGGCATTCTGTTAACTGAGCACAATCTATAAAATAGGAAGTAAATTACATTCTCCCAACATAAAATAGGACAGACGAATCATTCCTACTCCAAAGGGGGAAGAAACCAAGACTTCAGCCCACCAGGGCCAGCTTTACTAAACCCTGCATGTACAGGTCCATGTCTGCCGGCCGAGGCTTGGATTGCATCATCTGGGCTCCAGAAGGCTTGAGGCTGCTCGTCCAGGTCTGCTGCCGCTTCAATTGTGGACTTCTCTCATGAATGGGCTTCATTGGATGGCCGCATATTTCTTAGTGAATGTCCTATATTTCTGGCATCTCCAGTATCCTGAGGGTCTCCCTCACAACTTGCTCCCACCTTCATAGCTCTGTGTGGGCTCACTCAGTAGCCCATGAAGACAGCCCATCCCTGCTACATATTGCCTGACCTTAGTGTCTGTTTGAAATTCAGTGTAAACTTCCATGACCTTGAAGCCCTTGATTTTTGCATGCCTGAAAAACCAGTTCCATGTGGACAACACCCAGTTCTGCTGCCAAGATACAGCTTGGCCACATTTATAGCAGCCTTTGGGGCTAACCTTGGAAAAAACATATCGCTGTTTTCTAGCAAGGTATCCCAAAAGCCCTGTCTCCTTATAAGGGAAGTGCAAAATAATTTTGCTCTGTTGAACACTGGAGCTTCTCCTGGATGGATTGTTGCCCACAAGGCCTATTTCTTTTTGTCCCAGTTGAAAGCTTTAGGTTTCTCTTTAATGGCACTAATCTCTTTCACAGTTACCTTTGCTTTCTCCTCACATGATCTTTCTGTAAATTCACACTCACTTGCTGCCTTCTCCTCACCAAATTGCACACTACTCTCTCTTTTCCGATTGTCCCCACTGTAAACTGACTAAGCCATGAACAGTAACGATGTCTTGGCCTTGAGTTAGTCCTTTATTCCTGCATTCAGCCTCACCTGTTCCCCAGACACAGGCAGATTGCAGCCAGAGTCTTGGCCAGAATGGCATTCCTCTCCAGCACCTCGTGAACCACCCTTTACTGTCTTCATTTCTGACAGCACTCCGGACTTTCAGACTCTAGCCAGAATGGCTTGGTAAGCTTCGTTGGCAGCATTCTATGGTTTCTCTAGCCTGTGGTTCCCGACTCCACATTTTCTCCCACAAACCATCGTGGAAGGCCCAAGCACCTTTCAGGTTAATGGAAACGATGGTGTCAGGTTATCTTTCTTATGATTGTGATCAAGTACTCATTACGGGCAACTTAAAGCAAGAGGGGTTGACTTGGCTGAATGTTGGAGAAGATGCAGTTGTCCTGGTGAACAGGCGTTGGAGATGGCTCCAGGCAGTGGAGTATGCAGCAGCTGCTGGCTCACATCTCGGTGAACCAGAAAGCAGCACAGTCCAGGCTCTGTACCTCAAGGCCTGTCCCCATTTCCTTCAGCTAAGCACCATCTCTCAAAGGTCTGTAAACTCGTAAAGTGTTCAAACACAGGAGCCTGTGACGGGCCTGTCACATCCCAACCGTGACAACAATAACACATTATCCAAGTCAATAATGGTAGAAAACAAAGTATTTTAAAGGTGGCAAAACTCATGAGAACACTGTTGAAAATATATAACCTCTTTGCACCTCCCTCCAAATACCTGTTCAAGCAGGTGTTGGTAGCAGAACTTTTCAACCCTTCCCTGTAGTAGGTAGCTTGCATAGTAGGAATAGCCCAAACTGATCATGTGCTAACTTCCTCTTGGAAGCTCACATGACAGTTCCCTCTGCAACATGGGTATTCTCCTTTGTACAGATGAAGAAACTGGAAGTCAGAGAGTTTGAATAGTCGACACAGATAGTTATGGGACTAGGTTTCAAAGCGTGGGTTTGGTTGGGTGCAGTGGTGTTCACCTGTAGTCACAGCTACTAGGAAGACTGAGGCAGGAGGAGTTCAAGTCCAAACTAGAGCAGGCCTCATCTCCTGGAAGGTAAGTCCACACAAAGGAGGTTCACTTTGCCCTGGAGTCTTGGTTCAGAATCGCGTTCCACCAGCCTAAGCTGCTTCACCCAGGACCACTGTTGCTTTCTCTTGACATTCCTACCCTGTCGCTCGGTTTGAGTCAGGTCAGCAGTCTTAGAGTTGCCTGGCCAAGAAGTCCTTGCGGAGGCTTGGAGAGGAAGCTGGTCCCCAGCTAGGGTTGCTCTCTCCTCCCTCTCTTTCCTGTAATCGGCATTGATTCTCCTTGTTCTCCAGTAGCATTAAGTCATGATAACGTTAGGGTGACAGGAAGTGAAATCAGCAGACGTAGATACTGTTGGGAGATGGTGAGATGTGAGCATTGCAGCGGTTAGTGTGGGTCTTATCTAAAAAGTACGGGAATAAATGTAAAGCACAGGCTTCGGAGCATGCAGATAAAGATAGTTTAGTTTGCTAAACAAGCTTTTTTCAATATTAAATAAAGCACAGTGTTGCTTCCGAACATCTTACTGCAAACATAATCTCACAGACCAGAATTTGCTCTTATAAAATGAGCAGGCGCATGTGGTATTGTGTTCCCCCAAATATTGTGCATGCTAATAAACTTATCTGGGGTCAGAGACAGAGCAGCCACAATATTAAACATGAGGATAGGCAGTGGTAGCACACGCCTTTAATCCTAGCTTTCCAGAGGCAGAAATCCATGTGTTCAAGGACACAGCCAAGCATGGTAACTCACTCCTTTAATCCCAGAAAGCAAGTCTTTAATCCCAGGGAGTGAGGCAGCAAGCAGAAAGATATATAAGGCATGAGGACCAGAAACTAGAGGCATTTGGCTGGTTAAGCATTTGGCTGGTTAAGCTTTCAGGCTTTCGAGAAGCACAGTTCAGCTGAGAGCCATTCGGATATGAGGACACAGAGGCTTCCAGTCTGAGGAAACAAGACCAGCTGAGAAGTTGGCCAGGTGAGGTTAGCTGTGGCTTGTTCTGTCTCTCTGACCATCCAGCATTCGCCCCAATAACTGGCCTCAGGTTTGCTTTTATTGATAAGAACTGTTAAGGTTCCTGCTACAGGTGCATTTATTTACTTTGAAATTACATTTAGCACAAAGTAGGTGCTAGGCAAAGGTTATTTGAAGTGACCACTCCACACATCTGATACCCTCACACCACACACATGTTTGGGAGTCTCATGTAGCCCAGCCAGGCCTTGCTTTCACTGTGTGCTAGAGGATGACCGAACTTCTGAGTTCCTGGTCCTCCTGCCTCCACCTGGGATTTCAGGTATGTGTCACCACCCTCTGTCTGACACTGAGGATGAAACCCAAGGCTTCATGCATGTTAGGTACTCCGTCAGCTGAGCTCCTTCCTCAGCCCGTGTCATCTAAATGTTAGTAGTTTGTGTTCAGCTTTTTCATATATGATCTAAACATGTTAAATGGAAATTTCCAGAAGTAATTCCCAAATTCAAGTAACTTTCATTATTGTTTTCATATATTGTTACAGACGTTATATTTTGTTTAATATATTGGGTTTTAATTTAAATTTTTTTAAATTTAGTTTATTTTTAAGTAAGCTCTAAGGAGCCATGGCTGTGTGGCTGGTCTGGAGCTTGCCATCAGCCTGGACTAGAATTTGTGGGGATCCTCCAGCCTCTGCCTCCTGAATGCTGGAACTGCAGTCATGATTCCCTGCTTTCTACTATGTTATTTGGTTTGCCTGGTTTAGGTACTAAGCTTCCCATGAGGAAGGCCTGGGTTCGTCTGACTCCAGGTCCACTGCACTCAGTGCTTTTCTGGTCCTCTGTTCGCTTTTGTCCTCTCTGGCGTGGACTGGTCAGAGGCAGCAAGCGCAGATCATGGAGCCCTTCTCCCATCCCTTGCCTCTGTCTCAGGGGAATTCTTGGCATTTCAGAAGGTCTTCCATTTTAGGAAAGACATCTGTTGTCGGCCGCTTCAGTCCTTAGCTCTTGTTAATCATCTTGAAGACCCCGCCCATCCCAGGTGTCTACCCCATGTAAGCTTGGGCATCACCACCAGGGCCCTTCCTAGGTCCTTACCGCCCTTGTTCCTGGGCACATGGCAGTCAGTGAACAGAGCTGTCTGTTTAGAAGCTCCACGGGAGCATTAGGTGGAGTAATAACATTTTCATGTGATTATTTGCCATATTGGCATTGAGGCAGAGAAATCTGTTAGAAAAACTGTTTGCTCTTTTCCCATGTGTCCGTAGTAAGTGTGTGAGCTGGCTCTGTTGTCTCTATTCCAAAGCTGTCATGTGTTATAATAACTGCTTTGACACTTATTATCTTTTTAATGCAAAGAGGAAGTTGCCGGAGTTCACAACAGTAAAATAGATCCTTTGTTATTTGTATTGTTTTCATTTGAAAGACTTTCTTGCCCTTCTTGTCTTGGTAAGACTGAAGTTATGTGGTGACAGACCATGGGGACAGAAACTGCAGGGGTTTGGACGGGACCGGAGCAGAGCAGCACTCAAATGAATCACTAATTGTTGCTTTTTAGACCAGTGTTTCTAAGCAAAGCTGTCAGCTCCATCACAGCCTACCCTCATAGGATCCCAGTGCTTTATCAGAATAATTATTTGTTAGTGACTTTAATATGTCTTCCTGGAGTTGTTAAAAGCATCCTCTCCACCAGTTTGTAAGCACATACCCCATACCCTGGCTCCACTCAGGCCTGCCTCTGTTCTTCCAGAGGTGCTGGGAGGGAGGAGGTGGCCTCTCAAGCGCCCTGAATTATGCTTTTAATTTTATATCCCTCAGAGGGATTTGAACGAGATTATTCTGCCTTCATGCTGTGCTGGGGGGAGAACAGTTTGAAAATGCCTAATGGTTGAACTTAAAAACTCTGTCCATCAGGCCTCTGACTTTGATATTTAACAGATTATTCACAATGAAAAACACACTGGAAACCCCAAATAAATTTCCTCTAGCCTGCCAAATGGACATTTAGGAAATCAAATGGACCTTTCCAAAATGACTTGCCAGCTCCTGTTCTCTGAAGAGTTGGGGAGAGGTCTCTCGGAGTCAGCTGTGTGGAACAAGCTGAGAAAGAAGACATGTAGAGTCAGGCGTGGCTAGACTTGGCTCTGCCAAGGACCTCAGAGAGGTGCTTGGCTTGAATCACACCCAGGCCTCTTCTCTGCTGTGACCATCCATGACTTGAAACAAGGGTATAATGGCAGCTTTTGGCCACCTAGCAGCCTCAGCACAGGAAATCCCAGTAGAGCTGTTCTGGGGCCTGCACCGTGGACTCTGTATTGGAACAACTTCCTCATTCTGAACCATCAGCAAATACCACAGGCCACAGAGAAGGTGCTGTATTTAGTTATGTGGGGCAGGACAAATGAATAAAATGGAACAAACAATGAATTTGACAGAAGATGGACGAGTAGAGGATAGTATGTTCTCTGTGGGAAGTGCTGTGCTGAAGCTGAAGTGAGCTCTTGGGAATGGCGGCTCCAGCCTGCTGGGTGGGCTGTACACAGCCAGAGTCGCTAGCAGGTCTGTGGGACATAGCCAAGGCTCTGCATAAAGGATGCCTGAGGCATGGAAGAAAGCTGAAGGTCTTGTTTTGTTTTGTTTTTAATGTAACAATTACTGGGAAATAGTAAAAGCATTAGTGTGGGGGCTGAAGAGATGGCTCAACAGTTAAGACACTGGCTGTTCTAGAGAACACAGGTTTGATTCCAGCACCCGCATGGTAGCATACAGCTATCTGTAACTCTACTTCTAGGGGATCCAACACCCTTTCTGGACTTTATGGGCACTGCATGCATGTGGTAAACAGACATAGAGAATGCAGGCAAAAGGACTCATACACATAAAATAAAAATAAAGGTAAAAATGTTTTTTTTTTAAGTATTAGTATAGAAATTTAGAAAATAGAAAAACATATTGAAAAAGTAAAACCACCAATAACCTCATGGTCTGTAGATCACTAATCTGATATTTCTGTTTTGCTTTGGTCATGTGTGTGTTTGTCTATATTATTTTTTAAAATTGAACTTCAAGTTGTATTATATATATAATATATAGTAATTTCCCCCATATTACTAAGTATTTCCTGAAAACATTTTTGTGGACTGTTTTCTATTTCATTACATAGAGTACAGTATAGTTTGACCTCTGTATTGAAGCAAGTATAGATTGTTTTGCTTTTGTAAATGCTGTTGTGATGAATATTCTTACAAGTTCTATCTTTTTGTTTAAAAATTATACTCCCATTTTCATCTAGCACTCAAAGGAGCAGTTGAAGAATTTGAACTTTAAGTTGTAAGCATAGATAGCATGTAATTTTCTTTTGTCATAATGCTGGCTAAGAACTTGACTCTAGACGATCAGTGTCATTGTTTTTAATGAAGAGACTGGACCATGTCTTTTTCCTGGAATGGGTGGGGGAGTATCATAAAGAAAGCTGTTGAATGGACTGTGGTATTTATTCATTCATGGAGCTAGGACCTGGGAATTAAGATGTCTTCTGTTCCTTAGGTCACTTCCAGGTCTTTCTAGAACTCGTAGAGCAACATCAGAAATAGTTTTATAGTTTGTCTATTTTTCCTCTTATTGTCCTTTACTTATTTATACATTTAGTGTGTGTTTGTGCTTGTGTTTATATATGTGTACAACCCACATTAAACATGTGGAGATCGGAGTATAACTTGTAGGAATCTGTTCTGTCTACCTTGTGGGTTCCAGAGATTGAACCAATCCAGAGATTGGTGGCAAGTGCTTTTACTTGCTGAGCCCTTTCGCTGGCCTGATTGATGAATAGATTGGTTGATTGATTGAGATAGAGTCTCACTCTGTCTTCTTGCTAGCTTCATTCCTCATCATCCTCCAACTACTGATGTTACAGGAGTGTGTCACCATACCCAGGTTCTCCACTCCATTTTTTACCTATGACTAGAATATTCATTATAGGATGTAAATCAAATCATGTTTCTAACTCTGAGTTTCCCTGGACTTGGGAGACAAAACCCTAGCCCTGCTACCTTGCTTGTATGTCTTGAACTGTCCAGAGCCTTTCCTATCCTTGATCTTCTTACTTGTTACCATCTTTCACCTGCAACTTGGTGCCTACCCTTTGGCCTCAGTGCAGCTTTTACACCCGAAAGAAGCCTCCCTGACCACCAGCTCCTGCTGTCTTCATTAATTCTCACCGTACTTCCTTCCTTAGAAGAAGTATGTTCCCCTGACTTTCTCAGTGGTTTGCTTTGTGGAGGACTTGGAAATAGTTTCAGCTCGAAAGAAGCACCATTATTGCTTTAATAACCATTGCTTCACTTACCACGGTTTGTCATTCTGCTTTTATTTACTGTGTATTTCCCTGAACTCCCTGCGACAACAGGATCAGAGCTGGTTGCAAGAGTCATGAAAAGTGAGCAGGACAGACATGAGCCCAGCCTTTGTGTTAGAGTGTCCGTTTTGCTCAGGGCAGGAGAAGAGAAGAGATCAGAAATAATGATGAATGTGGGCATTCGACAGTTGGTGGTTAAAGACATTATTGACAGAATTAGCTTAAGGTAAGTTGGGTTAGGAGAGAAATTATGAATGCAGTCTCAAGACATATGACATTTAAGGGTTGAAAGTTAAACGACCCACCAGGAAAAAAAATCCAGAATGCAGTAACATTCTTGTCTTAATAAAACAAGGCTCTATTGTTCATCTTCTTTGGGGACATTATTAACGAATCTGAGAATTTTTAAATTTTAAGGTCCAACAACCCATTAAAAAGGAATATTGCACTTATCCTTCTGAATTTCAAATAAATAAATAGAAAGGTAAAGCCGTCATTTTCTTTTTGCTTGAAGCCGCGACATTCTGCCATCTTCCTTCCTGAAGTCCTGATGTATGTCGTCTTGTTATATTTGGAGGAGAAACACAGATGGACTATTTCTTCCTCAGCCCTCCCAGCTATTCCTCACTCCCCACATTTTCACACACTGGGCTTAGAACACCTAGCTTGCCACCATTAGGTTGGGGTACAGGCTTGAAGTCTACTTCCCAGACTTGGAGAAATAAATGAATTGGGAGAAATAATGAAACAGTCTTCTTCTCTTTGAAATGTAAGTTGTGCAGGAATGGGCTCAGTTATCCCTGAGCCAGACTGTGATCTGAGAAAGCCAGGATGGTACAGGCCCGGCAGAGCTTAGAGACATGACTGAAGAGCTGAGGGAAAGCCTCATCTCATGTGGGTGGCTCTTGGCCTCGTGTTAGCAGTAGTGAGACACTTGTCTGTGGACTGATCTGTGTCTCATGTGTTTCTTCACGGCTACCTTTGACACAGTAAGGTGCAGTCTGTAGGTCATTTGTAGTTTTCCAGGTGTTCTGTAAAAGCCACAGGCTTACCTTGTGCTGGTTGGATGTCTTTCTGACAGCGTCCACATCTCCTTTTCAGTAACCAACCAACAAGCCCAACACAGTTATACTTGCTGCTTAACACTCTGTAAAATGTTATTTAAATATTTCTAACTTATTGTTTCATGCTGGGTTTTATGGTACATAAATTTCTATTTAGGCCACTAATTTACAGTAGAAGTTTGTTACTAATATCACTGCAGGCTCCATCCATCTAAAAATATTGCTCATAACCTATGCTAAAAATATGTTATATATTTGCACTGTATGTAAACAGCGTTGTGTTTTATTGGTGTGCGGTACTTTGTCTATGGAAATGTTGGTATTGCAGCATATATTTAGTGGGGTAAGGAACACAAGTATGGTGGAAAGACTGTAGAGAAATGAAATCCCTGCAGGATGGGATTTATGGAATTTTCAGGGCACTTTGCAGAAAATCTACATAGAATACATTTCCCACAAAGATGAAGTGGAGTCTTACAGAATGTTCAGGGAAGCGCTGTTGTTTGCCATACTCCCCGACTTCTAACTGCTTTGTAGACGTTTGAGACTGCAAATATGTTCAGCTCAAAAGAAGTATCATTGCTTTAATAACCCTTGCTTCAAAACTAGCTATTTAAATAGGCCAGAAATAACAAAAGTTGGATCTTCTTTTTGGTAATGAGGAAACATAATTTGATGGCGTGGCGTTTTGATGTTTTTCCTCTGGTGTCCATTGCTGAGGAGATAGTTTAGAGAATGGGAGATTTGGTGCTGGGAAAACTCGGGGGCTTGTTTTGATCAGCTTGCAGGTTTGAATTCACTGGTTGCCTGTGCTCAGGTCCAGGTTGCATCATCTCTCACTGGAAGCAAAGGAAGTAGACTGCCCAGCTGCTCCTTGTTTGCATAGGACAGGACCTGATTTCCTCAGTGAAGCTGACTCTGCAGACCTTAGCTCTGGGACAGAAGCACCACTGGCTACGTGTTGACCAGTTGAAAAGAGGACTGCACATCAGAAACAGATTGAAGTGGCCGGTTAAGCTGCCCAAGCTGGGCTTTTATCCCTTAAAGGGTGTACTGAGGTGTGTGACCCTGTTCATAGATCTTACAGCTTGTTTAAGTCACTGAGCTGCTGAGTATGGTGTGTAATCCAAGCACCAGGAAGAGTGAAGTAGGAGGAGTGTCCGTAGTGAGTTAGACATTGTCTGAATAATAAATGAAATATTATTTACAGAAAATTAAGGCTATCAGTTTTGCCTCTAAAATAGTGAAGTGATGGTAGGTATGTTTATGTCCTGCTGTATTTTCATGGTTCTCTAGTGCTGGAAAAGCCATCATCGGTGAAGACTGAAAACCAACGAGGAACAAGAAAAACTCCCAAAGAATGTTAGTGTAGCAATGAGTCTTGGAGACTGTTCTTGCTGATTTCCCACTTCATTCAGAGCGTGCTGAAGAGGAAGCAGTGAGTCATTCATTAACTGCGGCAGGTCAGGGCTCCACAGTGGCACTCTCCACTTGATAACCCACTGGCAGTTTTCTTGGCTTGTTGGACAGAGGTAGGAGGGCTCCCAGCGCCTTGAGGTCACAGGCGCCACCTGCAGCACAGCTCCTCCCGCTTGTCCTCTAGTCTCCTGGTGACTGTTCGATTTGTGAACATCATCGTGTCCACAATAGAAGGGTAGTGTCCCAAAAGCTGACCAGCATTGACTGGGACAGAGAAGTGGAATCTCAGCAGTCAGGTTCTCCATGTGGGTCTTTCCTGTGTTCACACCCAAACCAGCAGATCCTGCTGCACACTTGACACCACAGGCCTGTACAGCAGTGTGTTCCGCTCCCAGAGCTATCACTCACACCATCTTCAGCCCAGCCTTTCATTTTCTCGGCTCCCTTCTGGCCTCCATCATGGCTGCTGTCCGTTAAGCCTGCTCTGGTGTTGCAACACTGTGCTGGACCATGATGGGTTTGAAAATGGAGCTGCAGTTCATGCCTGGGCTGTCTACTTCATTTCCTCTTCTCTTCTGGTTATTTTTTCTTGTTCTTACAGAAAAGAGAACAATGCCCATTTAATAACTGCAAAGCTTACTGCTTGCAGATACCCTAAAGATTACTAGCGACAAAATGTATTTATGTCTTTAATAAGGATTGAAATTTACTGTTCACTAAGTATGTTTCCTTTTCTTTTTCTTTCTGTGTTCTTTCTCTTTGGACATTTTGGTGTTGTGTAAAACTGGGCTACAGGATATTATCTGCTATTAGCAAACTTTTGAGGTAATTATTAATGTTTTACACACATGGGCAGTTTTGTGTTAAATATTAGAGTATTTTGTGTAGTTTCCATATATCCAGATGGAAAGAATAGATTGTAGTGAATGATACTGACTGTGGGACTTGATGATATAGACCAAATGGGCTATGGAATAGAGGTATATATGTGGAAGTGAAAATTGACCATTTGTGCAGTCCAAATTAAAATGGTTCCTATCAAATGATCAAATCACCTGTTAATGATCTAGCAAGGTCTCTTAAAAGATGATGAGGCTGTGAGGCCACAAGAAACTATTTCCTAGGTGGACTCCTTAAACAGCCTGATCTTGTTTTTGTACACTACTCAGGATGTGTGAATAAACAGGTGCCAGAGACCCTCTGGAGACATGAAACACTTTTGAGAGTCACTGGCAAATGGCAGGCCATCTGCTGCTTTTGCCTCAGAATTTTCTGCTAGTCGTGCATTTCTGAATAGCCCTCACCCTTGTTTCTCACCTCTGTATGAGCCCCAAACCCACCCTCTTGGGATTGCCTATGTATGGTTAGAAAAGGGTACACGTTTTGATTGGGAGGGAAGGCTGAAGGAAGCTTTGCTCAGAGAGAGAGTCAGAGGCCCTTTGAGTAGCAGAGAAACTATACTTTTATTTGTAAATACTCTAAGTTTTGTGTGTGGGGGTTGTGGTTATTTCACTGACTAAATGTTGTAGTGTCTGAGCCTTCAATGGCACAGTGTAGAACAGGGGCTCTGATCTCTTGAATGGGATAGTAAAGCACTAGTCCAAGAAACTCGGAGGTACACAGGAGAGTAGGACATGATTCCTGCCTGCAGGTGGCTTCTACTATTAATAGATGCAAAATCATCCAAGCAAAATCAGTGTTTTGAGGGCACAGAAGTACTGGCTAGTCCGGGAAGCTCGTAATGATGGTAAGAGGAGGTTCCAGAAACGCCTTTACAACACTCGGCCTTGGAAGATGCTCTGCATACATTTGGACAGAAGAGGCAGCTAAACATGTCTTTGGCAAAAGGAGGAAGGACCGTATTCAGGAAATGGGTGCTTCTGACAGTAGTAAGAGTTATGGATGGGGATAGCAGGACATAAGGTTGGTATCCAGTGGACGTTAAACTCCAGAGCTTTGAATGTGCCATGCAGGTAGGGGAGTAGAGTTTACATGACAGCTCATCCTGGGGCTTGGAAACTAGGAGTGACCCAGTTAGAAGCATGCTTTACAAAGACGTTCTGAAAGGCCGTGAGTAGTGTAGCTTGGAGTGGAGGGCAGAGGGGTAGAAGAGCAGAATTCAGAAAGTCTGCTTTGAATTAGGAATAGCAAACTAAGGGCTGTTTCAGTATGTGTGGTTTAGTAAATGCCATGTGAAGGTGCAAAAAACCAAAAGCAAACAATAACAACAACAAAAACCACCTAAGGGAAGCTGAGTGTCTGAGCTTGGGAAATGTAAAGGAAGGATCAGATTGGAAAGACATCCTGAAAAGGACTCTACAGACTGGGCAGTTGTGATACCTGGATGAGGGAGGAAGAGGTAAAGAAAGTGAAAGAAGGAGGCATCCATGGGTAATTTAGGAAAATTCCGGAGCCAGAGTCAAAGTCAAGATGAGAAAACACTTTTTTTTTCTTTTTGATGAACTGGTGAAGTTTTTGGACTGAAATGCCAGCAAAATTTCTGGGTTGCTTTGTTGTGGTAGAGGTGACCGTGTGGAGTGGTCTCGTGTGCAGTAGGGTAGGCTTTTGACTGACCCCACACAAGGTGGTGCTGTGGATGCAGATGGAAATTGCAAAGAAATTTCTTTTATTGTGCTCTGTGGGTTGAGTTAAACTGTTCATAGTATTTCTCATTAATATCTAAATTAGTATTGTGGCCCGATGTGGGTAAAGGTCGTTTCTGTGATTTTACACTGGATTTATTAATGAGATTTGTATGCAGAGTTGCTGACCCAGCATATGTTCAGAAATAGACAAATAATTGTGTATTTGTTCATTTAGGTATCCTCTTCCCAGAATGTGTGTGGGGAAACGGAGGAAAAAAGGGCCTGGCAGTTTCAATAAAACAAAGTTAAAGGAGTAAAACCCTTTCTTATAGCTGTCATTGTCATCTTCATAATCAAAGTCAAGCTTTCCTTCTACGCCCCCCCCCCTTTCTTTCTGGAAACTCTCCCAATAATTTCTGCTCCCACAATCCCAGGTATCTGATTCGGGATTGCAGCTGGGAAAAGCTGTCACGGGCGTTTGGTTGAAGCGCATTGAGCATGTTCTGTGGTGCTGCAGTTTAGTGGCTTCTGAGAGATGCCTTGGACTTGTTTCTATGCTTGATATTACTCTTGAATTTGGATGTTGTTAATTTACTAGCAGTACATTCTGGGTATGAGGGCTATACCACCTCTAAATTGAGTGGCCCATGTTTGCTCTGGATCTGTTTGCTCAGGTGCCTTTCCTTCTTTGGGTATTAGCACTGGTCTAGCCTCCCTCTCTACGTCTGCACTTTGTGAAGTAGTGAGCGGTTAGCCGGGCATAGTGGTGTGCCTGCACCTTAAATCCTACACTTGGGAGGCAAAGGCAGGCAATCTCTGAGTTCAAGGCCAGCCTGGTCCTCACATAGGAAGTTCCAGGGCAGTAGAGAGACCTTGTATTCCTCCGCCCCCAAAAACTTAAGCCATTAACAGAGTACATTCTCAAGATAGTTGTCTATTTTTCTGTGAATATTTTGTACCTGTAGCAATATATATAGCAATGAGGTTCTAGTTCAAGGCTACAAGTAAACAATACAAACTTTTTTTAACCCTTCCTTAAGGAAAAGAAATAGAGAACTCGGGCCTTCAGTCAGCTTTAGAGAGATGGATATAAAGAAATGTACATATACATAAAGAAGAATAAAGAATATTAAAAACAACTTTATGCTGATCAACAAGAATAGGCAACTTGGATGTAATTTATTTCAAGTTTATTGAAAGACAAAAAGCATATAAGTCACTTAGAGATGAATGAAGTAGCCATATTGGTTAATGAAACTGAATATAAAACTAAAATTGTTCCCACACAGAAATGCCAGGCCCTGATGACATCACTTGTGAGTTCTACTAATATTTAAGGAAGAAATGATGCTAACTCTATCTCTGTATATGCTCTTCTAGAAAAAAAATCAGCGTGGAGTAGTATTTCCCTATTCAGTTTCTAAAGCCAGCATTATCCCAATACCAAAAGCAGAAAAAGGTACTATGTAAAAAGAAATGACAGACTAGTATCCTTCATAGGACAAAAAATTAACAAAATATTAGCAAATTAAATCTGGTAAGTCATAAGGAGAATTTATCAAAGTCAAATGGATTTTTCCCTCTAGAATGCAAGGGTGATTTCACATTCAAAATTTTATAAACTCTAGCATCCATTCCAATAAGCAATACCAATTAACAAGAAGTAGAAAAAAAAATTCCAACAAACTTCTTAAAGTGATAAAAGGGCATTAAAAAACAAACAAAAAACAAAACCCAAAGGCAAACACTATTCAATATGAAAGATTGAACGCCTTCCACTGTATGTCAGAAGTAGATCAGAATAGGCATTTTTGCATCTAGCATTATACTGGAAATTTTAGCTGGTACAAGAAAGAGAAATTTAAAAAGCACCCAAATTGGAAAGGTAGAAACCTCATTCTCGTTGTTGTACACATCACAACCTTTGTGATGGTTGAAATAAGACTGCCCCTCTTCGGCTCAGAGGTTTGAATACTTGGACCCAGGTGGTGCGATTGTTTGGGTACATGTAGAAGGTGTCGTGTAGCTAGAGGAAGTATGTCACTTGGGTTGGGCTTTGAATGTTCAAAACCACAGGCTGTTTCCAGTTCCTTCCATGCTTCCTGTTTGTGGTTTCATGTGTGTGCTGCTGTGCTCCCAGCCATGGCAGACACTTACCTTCTGGAACTGCAAGCCCAGATAAACTGATATTCTGTAAGTTGCTTCTGGTCATGGCATTTTATCACTGCAATAAAGAAGAACAAAGACAACCATGTGTGTGGAACAGCCGATGGAGTCTGCAGAACAGTTACTCAAGCCAGTGAGCGAATTTAACAAGACCACAGAATGTAAATCAGTAATTGAACCTTAAAAATTACCATTTAAGCATCATACCAATCAGAGCTAAAATTCTGAGAAAAAAAAAAAGTGACAAAAGATATGTAAGAAACTGAAAATTACAAAACAAGAATCGTGAAATCAAGTGAGATCTAGACTGTGTTTATGGGTCATGAGACTCGGGGGTTAGAATGCCTTCTCTCTGTAGATTTATCTGTAGATTCAGCAGGTTCCTAAGTAAAATCCCCAGAGATGTTTTGAAGAAAAGGACAAGCTGGTTTTAAAACATATGTAAACACAGAAAACTAAATTAGTTAAAACTACTTTGAGAAAAAGAACAGAATTGGTACTTGAACATTGCCTGACTTTGATTTACTGTAGGGCTGCTTTACAAAGCCAATCGTAGTGCTGCTGTAACAGCTAACAGGACGGGTCCAGTGGGTCTAGAAGTAGACCACATCACAAGGCCAGCTGCTTCCACAGAGGAGAGAGGCATTGCAGTAGGGAAAGGGAAGATTCTTCACCAAATCCAGAACTTTTTCCAGACAGAAATGATCTCAAAATGGACTGTTTCTCTCTAAATATAGACTCTAAAATTCTAAAGCTTCTATGAGAAACTAAGAGAGAGGCTTGTGACTTTGGCTTGGGCCTAGTTTACAGCTACAGCACTCAAGGCATAGTTCATACAACAGAAAAATTGCTAAATTGGACTTCATCAAATGTCAAACTTGTAGCTCCTATAAAAATATTTTTAAAGACTTTAAAGACAAGTTACAGGCTGAGAAAATATTTACGAGTTATGTGTCTGATTTAAAAATCTCATATTTAGAAAATATGAAGAGTTCAAGTTCAGTAAAGAATCTCTGTCAGGAAAAGCTTGGAACAGAAACCTTTCCTCAAAGGTATGGAAGATGTTCAATGTCATTAGTCAGTAGGGAAACACAAATCAGAAACAAAATATGATTAATCTGTTGGGCTCATTCAAATGAGAAAGACCATACCTCGTGATATCAAGTACATGAAGACCCCTGGCTCTCAGTGCTGTGCTGGTAAGAGATGTAAGTACCTCTCACACTGGAAAAGAGATGGTAGTTTCCTTAAAAAAACTAAACATGCATATTTTTAAAGACTCAGCTGAACTACTCCTCAGGGCTTATCCAGGAAACTGAGCATGTGCCGTTCTAAAGATTTGCTCCCATGTTCACAGCAGCCCATGTTAGTATCCCAACTGGAAACAGCACAAGCGCCTATCCCAGTTGAATGGGGGAACAAACCACGATACAAGTCATGGCAGGCAGAGCACCTCTCAGTTGACAACCCCAGACCTGAAATCCAGAACATTTTCAGTGTCAACATAACATCTGAGAAGCTTGTGTTTTGTATTTTTTAAAATTGTGAATGTTTAACTAATATATTCTGTGCAGATATTCAAGAATCCAAGAACCTTTTACATCTGAAATGTTTCAGGCCACAGAGACTCAACCTGTCCCATTTGCCAATAGGCAGAGTACACTATAGACACCTAATAACATGGCCAAGCCTCAGATGAATTATAGTAGTTAAAATAGCCCAACCACAGTGTACATGCTTTGTGGTTCTTTTATCTGAAGTTTCAGACTTTAAAAAGGCAATGTCTAGAAAGCACTATAGATTGGAAGCAAAGTAGAGAATGAGAAGGATGGTCAGGGAGTGTCGCAAAGGTGACCGAGGAGACATGTAGTGTCAGTAGGTAGATCGGGAGTTAGTGATGGCTCGTCATTTCTGAACATCTGCACTTTGTGCCAGGAAAAGTCAACACAGCTGTTGAAACCCCCGAGGACTTGGCTTTCCTTCAGGGAATGGAATTATGTTGTTCAGAGTTTAGTCAACCTACAGGAGACTTTTGTAGGACTTGAGCCTTTCACCCTGGAGCCATAGAGGCCTGTGCCCGTCCAACTTCCCCAGTTATTCCCCTCACCTGTACAGCGCATAGAGCGTGAGACTGAGGGTCCTAGGCAGCACAAGGAAGATGATTTCTGGAAGCAAGAAACTTGAATTACTTCATTGTTAGGTGACAAAAATTAGACTTCATCAGTTACTAAGTCAGCTAGATTTTTTAAAAAGTTGACTGAAATGCCGAGTAACAAGTTCTGTAGGTTGGCCGAGTCTGCGTGGTGTATGAAGAACATTTCCTTTCAGTTACTGTGTGCTCACTAGCTGTTTGTTTAGTGTCCTGTTGTTATATTACACTAGTAAATTGTGTTTCCTTTCCACTTGGAAAGGGGAAAGAAATATACAACTACAACATGCATAATGGTGTTCAGACTAATGTTACCAACCAGAAAACAATAGCAGTGTGCTGTCAGCTCCCTGAACACAAGTGACAGAAGTGCACACTGGTTTTGTCATCTCTTGGATCCAACTGTTTGATGACTGCTGTGATGCTGAAAGGGAAAAACGCCACACAACTTGAATGCATGTAGAAAGTCGGGAGGGAAATGGGATTGCTGTGTCTGCTCACTGCAGAGGTTTAGATGCTCATCCATAGCAGGCTTGTGTTGGAGTGGAGCGGTCTGCTAACTTGTGTGCTAATGTACAGACGGACGTATCAACTCGTGCAAAGGCATTAGCCTTGATTCCCCGTTTTGTTAGGCTCTTTGGGTATCCCTTAAGCTTACCTGAAGCACCCCCTAAAGAGGACGACGAAACAGACGTAACCACACACATGACTCTATGCAGTGCTGCCGGCCATGATCCATCCATGTCGGAACTGACACTCGGGTACCACACCTGGGACTGCCGCAGAAGAAATCAGTCTCTGCAGATAGTTACACTTTTAAACTAAGCATGCTTTGTGTGGTGTGAGACGGGTTTTTGAAGACAAATTGGTCTTTGAGCACATCTCCTTCAGGTTACTCAGTCTGTAGACGTGATTTTAGATGATAAAGGCTTATTTAGAGGGATAGGCTAAGCTATGTTTCATAACAATAAGGAAAAAAATCTTAGTACAATGGCATAATAAAAGTTTATTTGACGTTAAACATCTAAAATAGGTCATGTACTCAGTGGTCTCTAAGGACCTAGACTGATGGAGTCTCCACGAGCTTACAGCTAGCTGTGCATGCAGAACATGGAGAAACTGGAGTTGGGGACTCATTTTAAAGTCTTCAGCATAAAAGTGACATGGTTGTTCATTTGCAGCCTATTGCAGAACCAGTAACATGGCTCCACCTAGTACAGGCCAGCTGCAGGGGTGTTGGGGAGTACCTGGTATGCAGTGATAGATAATGTCTTTTCTGTAAAAGGAGAGCAAATTTTTAAATATAATGACTCTACTGGCATTTTGAAATAATACCTTTAATAGAAAAGTTAATGCTATATACTTAAAATACTAGGCTTGTAAAGATACTTATATAAAATTGCCTTTTTTGGGTATATTCTCATTTGTTAATGAAGGAGAAAGGGAATCAATGTATTTTTCAGTTTACCATTATGTATGTAATGGTAAGTTGCCAGTTTCCATTTTCCAGATAATCAAAGTGACCTTGTTGTGACCTCTAAGCAATACTTGATGTGTTTATATAGAAATACATTGCTGTAGTGAAGCCTGAACATGGTTGGGAAATTATCTGCAATAGGGATAGGAACCTATCGCTTCCAGGTGTTGCTTGGTTGCATTTCATTTTCCTTTCAATAAAGCGCAACAATTGAGGAAGGGAATCTCTAGTATCCTGGTTAGATTATCTTGGGCTTGTGGTTAGGCTATTTCTAAGACTTTTAGTAGTTCCAAAAGGAATTCAGAGTAGCATTGGCGGGGACTATTGGATCCCTGGCATTCCCAGGGACACCAGTGGGTTATTTGTTCTTGGATATGAAATCCAAAGATATTAAGTCTCAGTTTAGCCCAGTCTCTGACCCTTTTATCTTGTGAAAGTTCATACAATAGGAGAGCTCATTTTGAAGATAGGAGATGAAAATTAGTAGCAGTGGGAATCCTCTGGGTGGTTCTTAGGTGACAGTGGCTTCTTTGAAGCTGTAAACAGCTCTTTTAATCTAGAGCTGCAAAGGGCTCCTTTTGCTTGAGATTCTCACTGCCTATTAGGGGAACTGGAAACCTGCTATCTAAAGCTTTGTCTCTTGCATTACAGTCCCTTGGAGTGTCCAGGCTCTACTACACATTGTGTTGTCATGCTTGTGTGAACCCAGGATTGGTGGCCGTCAGGCATCAAGATTTATTAGACACAGTTAGGAAAAGGGTACGGTTCGTGTGCTGGTAGAATGTACAGGCCAGGACGGGGAGAGAGCCCTGGAAAATGACTGTTGAGGTAGAATGGGCAGCGTTGTTGGTGTGCCAGTG
>CABHPR010087580.1:0-29296 GCA_902168415.1 Peromyscus melanophrys
TTATTTATTTATTTATTTATGTGTATACCATGATACGTTGTGTTTATTTTTATGTGTGTTGTGTGGAGGTCAGAGGACAGCTTGAGGGAGTAGATTGTCCCCCTCCACAGTATGGGTCCAAGTGCTGGAGCTCAGATGATACAGCTTGACAACAAGCACCTTTACCTGTGAGTCATCTTGCTGGGGAGCAATATGGATTTATATATGTTAGTTCTTCTCCAGTTCTTGTTACCCAGTGGGGTAGGTGTCAGGGGAGATGAGAAAAGTAAGGCTTTAAATAACCCACTTAAGGTAACAGGGCATAGTTCATACATTACACATATAGTTTATACCCACACCAAACAGTGTTTGCTGGCTGCAGACTAAGTTTTAAGGCATGAAGATATTGTGCATATAGAAGTTTGATTATGGCATGTTGGAAAAGAGACCACCTCTCATTAGTACCTGAAAGGATTCTTTTGTAGCCAGAAACTGATTTTCTTAGGATTTGTAGCTGCATAAGCTCCTGATGCTGAGTACTTGGCGAGTATGTCCAGAAGTGAGCAGTGTGTGGAGTGGAGGTGGGGAGCTTGACTCTTTGAACTCTCTCATCCACCCTTCGGTATTTTCTGCCGTGCAAACTGAGTTGACCTGTTCCAGTGTGGCCTCTAGATCTGCATGTACCAGAGCTAGGGCCTCTTTCTGTCCCTTAGTGTCTCCCTCAGGTGTGCTGCCTTTGAAGGATTCCCTGGCTTTGTCTGGGTGGCAAAAAGTAAGAAGTCGGATGTATGCGGGGCCTCCTGAACGTGGTGACTATTATGGTGTGCAAGACTACTTGAGATAGTGCTTTCCTACCGTATTCTCAAATGCTAAAAGGTTGAGTGCCTTCCCGACGTTTTGTGGACAGTGGATTCAGAATGCCAAGTCAAAGCTTAGAAGTCAGTCATGACAGCTTTCTATGTTGAACGGGTTGTGTGTGCTTCATAGAAGTGGTTTTAATGTAGTCACTACAAGCACACAGCAAAAACCAATCCAACAGCAATAAATATGGGCTGAAACCAGAAACTGCCAGCAACCTGCCTTTGTCTCTTTTTACCTGGGCCCCACTCCGCAGTGCTCGTAGTTCCCTAAACTGTTCTTCTGTTTATTTTCCCTTTTTTTCTTTTGAATTTCTAGACCAGTGCGGAATGAGCATTTGTCTTCTGGAATCATCCCTGTACCCCGTACTCTGCAGTGCACTTTTTTTTTTTTTAAACTTTAAATGACTTATTTTTATTTCATGTGCATTGGAGTTTTGCCTATATGAACTGGAGTTATAAACAGTTGTGAGCTGCCACGTGGGTGCTGGGAATCGAACCCGGGTCCTCTGGAAGAGCAGCCAGTGTTCTTAACCACTGAGCCATCTCTTCAGCCCCTCCAGTGCATTTTTAAACCAGCAGTCAGTATTGATATTACTGTGTACAAATACATTGCCCTTTCTGAGTTAAATAGAAGCTGGATGCCCCACCCCCACCCCATTTTGTTTTCCCCAGAGCAAATAGTTGGATTTTAAGCTTTTCTGATTAGTCTGCTTTGTGTCTCTGCATATATCCCCTCAGGTACATGCCGAGCGAGCACTTTGATTCCCCACCCCCACTCCAGGTAGCGTATCAAGACATCTGTTAGTTCCATTGGATTTTTCTTGGCGATGTCTTGATTTAGTGTCATCCATACTCTTGCTTCAGGCTAGACAGTAGCACTTTGTGTGCCTCTCTGTCCTCTCTTGGTCGCTTGTCCTGTTTCCTTGATTTGCTTTCCTTTGCTGGCTGTGTGTGTGTGTGTCCTCAGTAGAGTCCTAAGAATGGGGTGCCTGGGAAAGAGCAATTATTTGAGGTCCTCCATGCCTGAAAATTTTCATTTTATCCTCATACTTTGTAGATGGTCTGGCTGACTTTAGAATTTTAGATTGAACGTGATTTTTGGTTACAATTCGGGTCGTATCTTCTCTTATAAGAATTTCAGATAAAAGAGCCAAAGCCATTTTTAAATTCACCCCCCCCACCTCCCCATGTTTTAGAATTTCAGAGTGTTTTCCTCTGGCATTCTGAAGCTTTATAAGCAGGCATGTGGGGTTATTTGTTAATCTGGATGCAAAGCCTTCAGATTTTGGGAATGTCTGTTCACTTTTTAAATAATACCCCACGCCTTGCTTTTTCCTATACTTTTTCTGAGATGGCTGTCCTGTGTCTGTTGATTCTCCACGTTGAACTTCGGTTTTTCTCATTTTACTTCTTCGTATTGAAGCTAGTGGACAGAGAGTTCTCCCTCCCGGCTTTGTCTTTCCACCTTTCGTTTGAAAAAAGGTTTGTAATTTTTAGAACCTTTGTTCTCTGCGTTTCATTGTGTCTTATGAGTGTGTCATCTTCATTTTTCTCTGAGGCGCATGTTACTTTTTTTTTATTTTGGTCTTTATGTTTCAGTTCCTCTGTTTATAGTCATAGATGGGTGATTCTTGGCTTTGTGTAGTGAAGAGTGAGATACTGGGATTGACGGGAGAGATGTCGACGATTCCTGTGTCTGTTGGAGTGCAGGTGGACTTTGCATTGGAAGCCTGTCCGAAACACCAGAATTTGTATCTGATTAGGGTTCTGCTCAGTGTCGGTGAAGCCTCTAGAAACTTCCTGTCTCTGGAATGCTGGGTGATAAATTAGCTGGCAGGGTTTGGGTTACCTGGTTGGGGGAGGAATGGAAGGTCTCACCCTTCAGCTGTAGACTTTGACTTCTGCTTATAATTTCCCCGCCCTTTGGCTCTATTTCCTTAGACCTTTGGTCTCCTGGTGAACTTGGGGACCTGCAGCTTTGAGTATTTGCACAGTGGCTCCTTCCTTCCTTGTGAGGCCTGAGCTTCTAGGCTGCCTTTGGTACCTCCTAGGTACTTCCAGGGCTGAGCCTCTTAGGGGTCGTGGGGGTAGTGATCTCTCCTATCTGCTTTCCATCATGCAAAAGTTTGCTAAAATCTATGCTGTTTTCCCCTTCCTATCCTGGCTTTACTATCTAAAGGCTTTGGTCATTAGCTGAGTGATGGCAGCTAAGCCTGGGCCTTACTGAAGATGACATGTGGCAGTTATTTTGTAAGGACAGTGGTGGTCAGTAGTGGTAGACAGAGTGCTGCTGATGTGTGGTGGGGGTTTGCCCGTGTCAAATACATAGTCCTTCACTCTGTACACAAGCGGGCTGCTGAAACAAAAGTCCATAAACGGAAGTGCTTAGAAGCAGCAGAAATGTACTTTTCACAGTTCTGGATGCTGGGAAAGCCAACATCAACTTGCCAGTGGCTGGGTTTCTGGTGAAGGCTTTCTTTGTGCTTCAGATATCCTTAGCTTGTTCTCACACAGTGGGGGTGTGAAATGAGCTCTGTGGTCTTCATGACAGGGGCACTAATCCCACTCACGTCTTGATGGCCTCATCCCCTCTCAAGGGCCCTGCTTGCTTATCTGTCTTCCAGTGGGGGTTAGAATTGTAACCTGAATTCTGGGGGGTACAACAGGCTTGTAGTGGGTCCTTGGTCTGTGCCCACTGCATGCAGTCCTGGTGGAGGTCTGCCTTCTCTGAAGACTTCCCAAATCTTTGGAGCGTTTAATCTCTGTGTAGTTTTCCCACGTCACTGGGCCCTGCCTCATGCCTCTTAATACTATCCTCCGCAGACTACAGTCCTGGCTAGCTGTGTCTGAGTGTTGTGGACATTGAGAAGGCCAGGCCTCGACTCAGTTGTGCCTGAACCGGAATCCCTGCTGCTTCTGTCAGCCCTGGAGCAGCTGCAGCGAAGCCAGAACTTAAGCGGTGCTGGTTTGTGGTCCTGGTTCCTGTCAGTGTCCTGGGTCTGCTCCCACAGCCCTGTGCTCCATGACTGCTGGAGCAGTGCCCGAGGTTTGAGACTAAGATGCCAGTGGGTGGGAAGTCATGGTGTCAGTGATGGCTGTGATAGGGGGTTGTGGTCTCTAAGGATGAAGACAGCTTCTGAAAGAATGGACCAGTTAAACATGTCCTCTGGAGAGCTTGCTTCTCCTTTCAAACTAAATAGCTTCTGGGAGCGTCAAGCTTGTTCACATCTCATTTCAAGTCAGTTCACTCTGGTTTTAGACACTTGCTCTTCAGAGCAGTCTAGGGAAAGAAAACTGAACTCAGTGTATTGTAGAGAAATGACTAAAAATGATTAGATTCCTCTCCTTGGGGAGCTGAGGATTTTGTGGGGGGATTTTTCCATGTAGGACTGTAGCTCTCAGATAAAGAGTTCCATTGTGGATTGATACGTTATTGGAGGAGCGATCACTTTTGACTGTGATTGATAGGGCTAAGTGATGGGTAGGGTTACTTTTCACTGGTTGGTGGAAGTTTTTTGTAGGAATAATTACTTTTGAGAGAGGCTTGTAGAGTTTGGGGAAGGGAAGCCAGGAAAGAAATCATTTACGTCTCGTCTCAAGGTTGAGCTGGGCAGGCAGAAGAGAGAAGTACTGAAGGCCAGGGAGAGAGTGTGGCATGGAGTGTGGAGGCAGATGTGTGTGGAAACAGAACTCAGAAGTGGCTGGGATGAGACCAGTGAGCACAGAAGAGGCAGAGAAGACAGCTGGGAGGTCGGCAGATGGTGGACTAGGGATTTGAACTGTTTCTTAGGGAATGGAAAACTATTGGAGTATTTGGGCAGTACTTCAGAGGTGGAGTCAGGAGGATCAGGACTTCCAGTCCAGCCTTGTATACGTGAGACTCTTTTTTTTTTTTTGACTTTATTTATTTATTTTTTAAATTACATTCATGATATTCATTAATTACACTCATGATATTAATCACATTTGTGGTATTCATAGATTACATTCACAGTATTCATTCAATTATATATATAATATATATTTTAATTTTAAATGCTGAATGTCATTTATTTAAAAAATTTTATTTATTTTATGTATATGAATGACCTGTCTTCATGCACACCAGAAGAGGGCATCAGATCTCATTGCAGATGGTTGTGAGCTACCATGTGGTTGCTGGGAATTGAACTCAGGACCTGTGGAAGAGCAGCCAGTGCTCCTAACCGCTGAGCCATCTCTCCAGACCATACGTGAGACTAGTGCCCCCCCCACTCCCCCACCCCCACCAAACAAAACTCAGCCAACAAAACAAAACACCCCAAAACAAGTAAAGCAGAATTTAGGAAAGGAGAGTGTAGTCAGTACTGGGTTATAGAAAAGATAAGACACCTGTCATGGTACGTGGATTGGGGGAACAGGTGAAGAAGTGAGGTGGATTTATTGCAAAGAATTGGGAGGCTTAATGGAAGGAGACCTCGGGGCTAAAGAGAAGGTGTTCTCCAGAGTCCGTGGTTTAGATTTGGGTGTCTGAGCCAAAGGACCCTGTCTTTATGGGAAAGGCAGTTGAGGAGAAGAAAAATGTGATGAGCCAAGTATTCTTCTCGGCCAAGCTCCTCTCTTTCCTCCAGAATCTCAGGCCAAATACTTGATTGGGGAAGGATGGCGTCCTCTATGCTGGTGGCACTGGCATAACCTGCCACAGGGCGGCTTTGGCAGGAGTGCGTTAGCATCCTGAAGTGAACCCTTAACCCTAGGCGTTACGTTGGGGTTGGTGGTATTGGCACAGCTTAATCTGAGCCCATGTGTTCTTCATTGGGAGAGCGGGGCTGAGACATTGTGCAATTGTGGGTTTGGATTTCTTTCTCCCCTGCACATATGGAGGACAATTCTATCCAATTATGGCTAAACTTGTCCCCTGTGAGTCACATCCTGAGTTAATGAGTGAATTCTGAAGGTGCTGCCTAAAATGCTGCTTGGGTTTTTAAAGTTCACTTCAAGAGCAAATGGAAGGTGCCCGTCCCCTGTCATAGTGTCGTTCCCCACCGCCCTACCCCTGCACGTGGAATTGAGAAGGTCCCCAGCATCACTTTGGTTGTTTGCTGCGGGTGCATCACTGTCCTCACAGATCTTGCCATCCTGAGAGATAAGAATATCCTGCACTTGAGACCAAACCATTCAGTTACTCTGAGATTACAGTGGAAATACGCTTTTTTGTGTTATCCTTGTTGATGTAAGTGTGTTCTGATCTGGTTGTTACCAAACAACGTTCCCTTGTGTAGGACTTCCTAAGATGTTCCTTGCCAAAACAATGTGTGTGTTGGGAAGGGTCAGATAGTAAATGCTTACTGAACAGTTTATTTTGCTGTTCCCAGCAATGAATGACAATGTTGAGTGACTGTTATTCTTACATACATTTTAAGCTGGAATACAATGCACACAGCTCTTAACTTGGGAGATACCCATAATCTAGAGAGAACAAACATGTCTTACACATGCCAGATACTTCACATATGTTCTTCAGCAACGTCAGGTAGCATTGGTTACTATTTGTTTATTTATTTGTTTTTCAAGACAGAGTTTCTCTGTTTAGTCCTTGCTGTCCTGGAACTCACTCTGTAGACCAGGCTGTCCTTAAACCCAGAGATTGACCTGCCTCTGCCTCCTAAGCGCTGGGATCAAAGGCATGCCCCATCACTGCCTAGCTATTTATTTATTTTTTAAAAGATTTTATTTATTATGTATACAGTGTTCTGCCTGCATGTATGTCTGCACACCAGAAGAGGGCACTCATTATAGATGGTTGTGAGCCACCATGTAGTTGCTGGGAACTCAGGACCTTTGGAAAAGCAGCCAGTGTTCTTAACCTCTGAGCCATCTCTCCAGCCCCCATTGGTTATTTTTTAAACAGATACAACTGAGATTCTAGAAATACACGATTTGCTGGCGGACTCAGATGTGTGCAGTTATGCAGCTATGAAGTGCATTCTTTCTACCCTGTTGCTGGGAAGGTTAGCAGTCTGTTCGGGTCCTACTGAAATCATTTGAGGAGCTGCAACAACATGCGGATTCCTAGATGTAGGAACTGGTGTAGTGATCTGAATTGCTGATCCTCCTGATTCCCCCTTCCAAGCCCTGGCATTTCAGGTGTCCACCACACCTGGTTCCTGTGGTGCTGGAGATCAAGCCAGGGCTTCACGAATGCCAGGTAGGTGCTGTATCAGCTGAGCCAGGTCCTCAGCCTCTGTAGTTGATCTGAGATGGAGCTCAGAAGAGTCAGCCTTATGCCTTGAATGCTCTGCTTCATTAACTGTAAGAGGCTCAGCTTGGAACACTTGCAGCTGTCTTATAGTTAGCAGGAGTCATCAGTTAACAGGCTGTTTTCCCGCTAGGGATAGACTTCAGATAAAGTGACATGGGCTGTTATCAAGAGGTGATACAGCTGGGGTCTAAACTCAGCTTCTTACTCTTATGTAGCAAGCGTGTTACCAGCTGAGCATCTTCTCAGTCTGCCTACCTGCTTTTCTTTCTTTTCCTTCTTTTATGCTTTTGCTTTTGTTTGTTTTAGACAGGCAATTGTTCTATAATCCAGACTGACCTTGAACATGTGATCCTCCTGCTTCATTTTCCTAACTGCTGGAATTGTAGGTATGTGCCAGCATGCCTGGCTGCTGAACATTTGTGTAGTCCTTTAAATATTCTTGGATTTTGTTCTGGGGTGCAGTTAAATACTTGGAGACTGTTTGAGTCTTCTGGGTGTTGCTTATAAGGCTTGTTGGATGGGACAAAAACAGTATGAAGTAATCAGGCTCATTATTCCCTGCCAGTGAGTCAAGACACTTCTGTACTTATCCTCAGTGATCCGTGAAGTGTGAGGCCCTCCAGCCTGGCTGCTGGGAATAGATTCAAATTCCAAGTGCTGGGCACTGTTCACTTTTACCCTTTCTTTGCCCTTGAATGGCTTCCTAATATTCATGCCCCATCAGGACTCATGAGCACTAGAGCTCAACCCTCCAGAGCTTGAATTTCTTACTTTGTTTAGCTCTCCTTTCTAGTAATTTGTTCTGTGAGCCATTTCTCTAGAATCTTATCTTTCTGGATTTTGATCTTTTAAACATTTTTATCTTTTGTGTTTTTGAGACAAGATCTCACTCTGTAGCGTAGGCTGGCTTCTCAAACTCAAAACAGCACTCTTGCCTTAGCCTCTTGAGTACTGGGGTTACAGATGTTGCCACAAGCCTAATTTACCTTTGTCACCTTTGTTTCTTCCTTGTCCATTGTTTCTTCCTTGTCCATCCGTCCGTCCGTCCATCCATCCATCCATCCATCCATCTATCTCTCTATCGTCTACCTATCCATCCATTTATCTGTGTGCACGCACATGCCACAGAGTTCATGTGGACAGCTTTGAGGAGCCAGTTCTCTCTTTCCACTATGTATGTGGGTTTTGGCCATCAAACTCTGGTGAGTGGTCACCTGCTGAGCCATCTCACTTGCCCTCAGCACCCTCCCTTCTCTGTACTGTAACCTTAGAACTCATCTACATGTGTTCTTTGTTCAGGGATCACTGTTGCCTTGTGATGAGTGATTTAAATTAGTGAATCAGTTGTGTCCAGTCTTGATTATTTCAGATGAGAGGATCAGTCTAGCTCCTGTTACTCTAATTAACTGCCTATTGTTTGTATCTCCCCTAAGGTGAATTCCTCAATGATTTATTAGAGGAAAGAAGTAGTCTGCTAAAAGAAGTAAGGTGTAAGGTTTGGATCTGTTTGTGCATGCACACTTGTGAGCAGATAGTGGATAGCAAGTGTAGGAGAATTGGGTTGGGAATCCACATGTTTGAGTGTTAATTCCATCCCTTCCTTCACTCTCTATGGGTGGCCATGTGTGGTGGCTAATCTTGATGGTCAGCTTGACATACCTGGAAATAGGGAACCTCAATTGAAGAATTGCTCCCACCAGAATGGCCTGTGGACATACTTGTGGGGCATTTTCTTGATTAATGATGGATGTGGGGAAGCCTAGACCATTATGGGTAGTGCCATCTCTGGGCAGTCGGTAGTGGCTCATGTCTTTAATCTCAGCACTCAAAAAGCAGAGTCAGGAGAATCTCTGAGGCCAGCCTGGTCTACAGAGTAAGTTCCAGGACAGCCAGAGCTACACAGAAAAATCCTGTCTTGCAAAAACAACAAAAACAAAACAAAAAGCCATCTAGCACGAACTAGCGAGTGAGCCAGTAAGTGGAGAGTTTCTGTTTCTCCATGGGTTCTGCTTCAGTTTCTGCCTGGACTTCCCTCGTTGATTGATTGTGACCTGGGGGTTATAAGCTGAAATAAAACCCTCATTCCCCAGCTTGCTTTGATGTTTTATCACAGCAACAGAGAAGCAAACTGGAGCAGCATGAAACCAGTGTTCTGAGTACCCCTCTCTGCATCTGTAAGATAGGTTGCTCTGCACAGCTGCTATAATGCATTTGAATAAGCTGCGTGAGCCTCAGAATAATTTATTTTAGTCTCTGGTGGGGATTTCTATATCTTGGTATTAAAACAAATATCTAAACATTTCAGGCTGCTGCTTTTCTGGTTGGGCCCCACCAAGGAGGGTTGGCTGGCACATCTGTTTGGTTATGAGAAGGATTTGGAATAAGCTGCAGGAGAAAGAAAAGGAACCTATTGATCATCCCAGGAAGGGCCAGAGAACTGCAGCTCCTGAGCTCCCTCCCTCATTTTCAACTGCAAGAGGAAATACTGTATGCAGCCTGTTGTCTTAGGCACAACCCATTGGAGTGGCTACTATTCACCACTACTTTAACAGACCAAGCCTCAGGTTACTGGACCATTTAGATATTTGGTTGCCTTCAGTAGCAATATTCACTTACATGTGTAACATGACCTTATTTTAGGAGCATGGGGTCTATTTTTGGTGGATAAAACAGATAAGGAGCCTGCCCTTGTGCAACTAACTTGGCAGAGAGCTATGTGATTTGCCTTTAAAAAATTCATATAGTTTTGGAATTAAATTCCTGAGATAGTACTCTGCTGCATGTTGCTGGCAGAGAGAAGCAATGCTTGTGAGTTCCCTGTGTTTTATGATAACAGCCTAGATGAACAGGCAAATCTGAGTCACTCTAGCCGCTGAGGTGTTCTCCTCTTAGGAGTGGCTGTGGAAGAAGTTGGGCAACGCTCTTGTGAAGCATTTGGGTACATCTCTCCATCTCTGACTGTGTTGGTGGTACATGTGTGAACTGCTCAAATCACTTTCTTATTTTAGGTCAGGGAACAATGTAGGCAGACTTTTCTTTTCCACCCGCCAGTTCCCAAATAACTGACACGGAGACTTAATATTAATTATAAATGCTTGGCCAATAGCTCAGGCTTACTACTAACTAGCTCTTACAACTTAAATTAACCCATTTCTATTAATCTACATTCTGTCACGTGGCATTACATCTCTTTCATCTTGCATCTCCTGTTTCCTCCCTGGGTCTCTGGCAACTCCTCTGACTCTGCCTTTCTTCTTCTTCCCAGTGTCCTTAGTCTGGTTTTCCCACCTAACTTTATCCTGTCTAGCCATTGGCCAGTCAGCTTCTTTATTAAACTAATCACAGCATAATTTACACAGTGTACAGCAGGATTATTTCACAAGAGAACAACACCAAATTATTGTGCAGAGTGTCTGTCTTACCAGATGCTGGGGATTCTGGCTTCATGGCAAGGAGATTGTGTTTTATGTTTTAGTGCTGGAGCATGTGGCTTACACTCTGTTGATGTCCTTGAAAAGGATTTGGGAAGTACCTTTCACACTCTTGGCTATTGTACAAATCACATTTAATCACATTTTTAAGGGAAGTTGTCTTATGTATTTTTCTTTGACCTATATTTTCATTAGGAGTGAAAACTTTTTTTAAATTTAAAATCTTAGCCATTTGCTACAGTATTTGCTAATGGGGGAAGGTGGCAATGCATCTATTTGAAATCAAGTGACCTTACTCTTCCTCCAAGTCCACCTAACTTCTTCCAGAGCACTAGCAGTGACAAACTAGAACACAGCTTTTGTGATGGATAGCTTTGAGTTTCTGTGATCAGGTGTCACAGAATTACCATGGGTTCTGTGGAGACAGGGCTTGGTCTGAAGGAGGTAGCCTGAAATAAAAGGGCTGCAAAGTGAGGGCATAGCAATCTTTTATTGATCCTGGATGCCTTTTTTTTTCTTTTAAAGCACCTACCTATTCTTGCCTCGTATTCTCTGTATGCAACTATACATTGTTAGCTCAATTCTGCCAAGATATTTAAGGTTGAGAGAGAAATAAGTGAAGCAAATACTGGATGTGGTGGAGTGGTACATTAAAATTCTCAGTTTCCGTGATTTGTGCCTGAGTAGCGACAAGGCTTGAAGGCTGTACTTTTTTAATTGTGAAAAGAAGAAATTCCTTTCCTGCCATCAAATGTTGGGAGTTCTCTGCTGTGAGCTACCGTGTGTGTTGGAAACTAAACTTAGAACCTTCTGAAAGAAAAGCCAATGTGTTTAACCACTGAGCCATCTCTCTAGCCCTGGCAATCTCTGCTGCATATAATTAAATAGTTCTCAATAGATTTTCTTGGCATAAATAGATTTACTAGATTTTGATGAACAAACTTATTTATTTTCCTCTTTTCTGTTTTTTATTTTTCAACAGAGGGTTTGTGCAGCCTTGGCTGTCCTGGAACTAGCTCTGTAGACCAGGTCGGCCTTGAACTCACAGAGATCTGCTTGCCTGTGCCTCCTGAATGCTAGGATTAAATTGTGTGCTACCACCACCCAGCAAACTTACTTATTTTCAGTTTATTAGTTTACACCACCCAGCAAACTATTTTCAGTTTATTAGTTTATATAACTTAGAAACATTTGAAGTTAGAGCTCTTTATTTTTATTTTGCATCAGTAAGTATATTTAGTGGTTTATGATACATTGATTACTTTTCTCTGATTAGACTTTAAAGATTGTTTTGGTTTCATGAACTTTTTTTAAAGTTTTGATTGATATGTAGGAATTATGGATGATATCATATAATACTTACGTTTTGGCTGACATCTGGAAACTACTGGTGATGTCATAAAATTAGAGAATTTTTCAGTGAAGGAGGGGATTAACATCATCTGGTCTACCTCTTTTGTCTTATAGTTGAGAAAGTTGACTTCTAGATGGCTCAGGAATTGAGTGCCAAAGGCCATTCAACCACTTAGTCTCAGAGCCAGGAAAGGATGTCTGTACTGTAATGCTGCTTTAGTTCCTTGCCACAGTGTTACTTCTGTTTTCTTATTTTAACTGATTACTGGCATTTTTAAAAAAAACAACTTTTCCTTAAAATCCATCTTTGGTGTAGTTGGTTTTTATCAATAGCCAGCTCTTCATGTATCTGGTGTTGAATGCTGCAAGCACGCTCGGTAGAGGAGGTTGCCCGCCATTCGAGCAGCTCTTAGAGTTGCTGTCTGTCAGGGCTGTGAAGGTTCACTCTCTGTAAAGGGAGATTCTTCACTGAGGTGCACTTGCCGAGAGTGACAACATTGGGGAGCCTGTAGTTAACTGTCAGAATCATGTATTTGGAAAAGATTTAATTGGTGGATTATTAGACTTTGTACTAAGCTGGGCAGGTGACCCAGGAATGAAATTTGGGACTTAATACTGTATCGTGAAAAGCATATGTTTCTTGATAGGGTCATGAGAGTTTTGCAGGAATAACTTAAAATTTTCAGCATCAAATATGGGTTGTTTAAAAATCAAATTATGAACAAGTGTTATCCTTTCTTAGGAGAGAGCAACATCCCTACTTTGCTGGAATTGGCAGCATGAAACTTAAGTCTGGTTCATGTAGTTGAACAGTTGAAGTGTTTATCCTAAGTTAGAATGGCAGTAGTCTGTGTGTTGTGATGACAAACTGCTGCCTAGTCAGTTCATGGCTGGTGGCATTTGCCCTGTCTACCTCCACAGGGCCCTTTCTGTTCTGCCCGTTCTGCTTTCCCTGTTTTCTTTCCTCCTCTTTTGACCTCCCTCCCCTTATATGGTAGAATTTCAGCTCTTGAGTCTCCTCTGAGTCTTCATAGTTCTGCTTATTTTCAAAAATATATCTCTTGTCTGTCTGTCTATCTAGTTTGTGTGTGCATGAGTGTGCAGGAATTGGTTCTCTCCACTGTGTGTTTTTTGGGATCAAACTCAGGTCATCATTGGTGGCAGGTACCTTGACCAGCTGAACATCTCCACTGACCCAGTTCTATATATTTATATAAGTAGATTCACACACAATGTGATGTTTTATCTGGCTATTTTCATGTAGCATAATGTTGTGGAGGATCACATATATCTTTTCATTCTGTTTTTAGAACCACAATTAACTCTTCATCTGTTTGTGGACATTTGAGTTGTTTATACATTTTGGCTGTTATGAATAATGGTGCTGAGAACATGCAAGTACCCAGTTGGATACATGTTCAAGTTAGATATATACTTAGACTAGAATAATGAATCATTTTGAATCATTTGGTAACACTGTTTAACTTTTTGAGTTAAACTGCTAGACTATTTCAGTGACTGTTTTACATTCCTACCAAGACTGCAGTGGTCCTGTTTCTCTACATCTTTGCCAACTCTTGCTGTTTTCTGCTTTTTTGGTTGTGGTTATTTTGAGTATGAAGTACTTCATTTTCGTTTGACTTCTGTTTCCCTAGTACTGAACAATGTGGAGCATCTTTTCATGTGGTCCTTTGTGTGGCTTCTCTGGAGAAATGGGTGTTCAAGTCCCTTGTCCATTTTTAGGTTGGACTGGTGTTCTGCTCTGTTGGTTTAAGTGGCTGCCCTAATGCTAGAACTGTACTATTAATTATCTTTTAAAACTTTTTGGGGTTGTAATCACAACAGTAGTCTTTTGTTGAATTGTGAGGCTTGTTTATCCAGAATTCTTGACCCTTACCAGGTGTGATTTGCAGGTATCATCTTCCATTCTATGTGTTGTCTTGTCTTCTTTGTAATAGTGGGTTTTTTGTTTGTTTTTGCATAGAACTTAACATTTTTATGAACTTTGGTACATCTTTTTTCTTCCATTGCTTGTACTTTGGTACCCTATCTTAAGCAATCCAAGGTTATGAAGATATGCCTCTATGTTTTTTTTTAAAGAGTTTTATGTCTTTTAACTCTAAGAGTCTCTATTGTAGCATGAATCTTAAAAGAGTCTTATTAATAAAATCAAACCTGAAGCCAGGTATTGGGGTGAACGCTGGAAGATCAGAGAAGCAGAACAAGCCACATTTTCCTCACCTCGCTAATTCCTCAGCTGATCCTGTTTCCTCAGACTGGAAGCCTCTGAGTCCTCATCCAAATGGATCTCAGCTGAACTGCTGCTAAAAGCCTAAAAGCTTAACCAGCTCTAGTTCCTGGTCCTCACGCCTTATATACCTTTCTGCTTTCTGCCATCACTTCCTGGGATTAAAGGCGTGTGTCACCATGCCTGGCTGTTTCCAGTGTGGCTTTGAACTCACAGAGATCCAGGCGGATCTCTGCCTCTGGAATGCTAGGATTAAAGGCGTGTGCTACCACTGCCTAACATTATGGCTGTTCTGTTCTCTGACTCCCAGATAAGTTTATTGGGGTGCACAATATATCAACCACATTCTGTATTTTAAGTCTTGTGTTTAGGTCATTGATCTATTTTGAATTAATCTTTGTATGTGGTATGAGGTAGGGTTCCAGTTTCATTCTTCTGACTGAATATCCAGTTATTACACCATTATCAGTTGAAGGAAAGTAGTCTTCCTCTGGCAGATGATCTTGGTGCCTTTATCAAAACTTGAGTCTTCAGAATTTTATAACTTTATTTCTGGGCTCAATTCTGTTCTGGTGGTTTAAATGGCTGCCCTTATGCTATAACCATACTATTATTACTGTTTTAAAAACCTTTTTGAGATTATAATTACATCATTTCTGCCTTCCCTTTCTTCCCCCTTAGCCTTTCCACATAGCCCTCTCTCTTCTCTTTCAAATTCATCGTCTCTTTTTTCGTGTGTGTGTGTGTGTGTGTGTGTGTGTTCCTAAATACATAAATACAACCTGATCAGTCTGTATAATATTACTTTTATGTATGTTTTCTTTCTTTCTTTTACTTTTTTTTTTTTTTTTGGTTTTTTCAAGACAGGGTTTCTCCATGTAGTTTTGGTGCCTGTCCTGGAATTCACTCTGTAGACCAGGCTGGCCTCAAACTCACAGAGATCTGCCTGGCTTTGCCTCCAGAGTGCTGGGATTAAAGCTGTATGCCACTGCCTCCCGGTTTATGTATGTTTTCAAGGCTGACCATTTGGTATGGAATAACCAGTTGGTGGGCTTGTCCCGGGGAAGACTATTTCTCTGGCTCTCAGTATTCCTTTGTTGCTTACAGTTGTTTGTGTAGAGTTAAGGCCTCGTGAGCGTTCTCTTGTCTGCTTTAGATGGCTCTTGTTTTTGTTCAGCTCATGTTTAAGCAGCCATGTTGGTGAGACTTTATGGGTGTGGATTCTAACATTCTCGCAGCAAACTTTCTGTTTCTCTGGTTCTTACAGTCTGTCCTTCCCCATCTCCACAATGATTCCTGAACCTTAGTTGCAGGAGTTGTGTTGTATATATGTCTGTTGGGACTGGGCTTCACAACTCTGCATTTTGATTGGTCGTGGCTTTCTGTAATAGTCTCTTTCTGTTGTAAAACAGAGAAGTTTCCTCGAGGAAGGGTGAGGACTTGTCTGTGGTTATAGGACAAGCATTTAGAATATGATTAGGGATGATGCTGGCTTAGTGAAGGGGCAGTTGTAGGTTCTCCTCCAAAATCTATGACTTCACTAGCCCTGGGTGCCAGGAATGATTTCCCTCTTGGTGAACAGGTCTTAAGTCCAACTAGAGAGTGTTGGTTACTACCAAGGTATGTGTGCCTTACTGCACTGTTTTGATCCAAGTCGCTTTGTAGTGAGTTTTGAAGCTGTGAAATGTGAATCTTCTATATATGTGCCTTTTAAAGATTATTTTGACTTTTTTTTTTTTACTTCTGCATAAAAGGCAGGTGGAATTTTGTAGAGAATGCACGGACTCTACATTTGGGCTACATTGCCATCTGACTAACCCTCTTGTCTTCCCAACCATAAACATGAGATGTTTTTCTGTTTATTTAGTTCTTTCAGTGTTTTGTATTTTTTAATTTAGTCTTATTTCTTTGGTTATATTGCTTCCTAAGTGTTTTATCCGTTGGGATGCGGCTATAAATGGAATTGGTTTCTTAATTTTCTTTTGGAATCATTCTTTGAGGAACTAGCTCTTATCATGCATTCTATCTTTCCTTCTGTTGTTTTGCCCCAGGATGATGACTCAGAATCCTCTTCTCTTTTGTTGTATGATCTTTACTTTATATGACCTTATGCCCTTTAGTATTGGAGTCAGAAGACCTCTACAAAGTGATCCCCAAAGACTTTATTCTCTAAATCCAATTTTTCTTATTTACTTTCCTTTATCCCCCAAAAATATCAGAACCTATTCTGATTTTCTTTCAGCTATTCCTCTTTGCATCATGATGGTCCTGGTTTCTAGGACTCTTTTCTAAAGGCACATGTTGGGGTAACTAACCTTTAGACTCATCCTCTTCTTGTTCTGACCCAGCACTGAGCCTTCCATCCACTACCTTTCCTGGTTCCTGATCTTATAGCATTCCTGTACTTAGGGCTGGCAATGAAACTGGCTCACTGATGTACTGTGGAATGTGTTATTTTCCTGTCTGCCTCAGTACTACTCCTTAGTGTCCATTTGAGCTGGTTGATGCATGCCCCACCATTTTCCATACTTATATCTGCCAGCCCCTATCCCTGAGCTCAGTCTGCATTTAATTACTGTGGTTACAGTTGAAGCATTGATAATTGGTAGCAGTTGGAAAGGGGTATTTTGTATTATCTTCACTTGTCTTTTTTCCCCTTTGAGTGTATGATGGGAAAAGAAAGAAAAAGGAGATTAAATCTAGAAATATAAAGTATGTTATTCCCTATAAATTTAATATTTGTCAGAAAATCAGGATAAAATGGTTTAAAATTCTTTTTACTTTTCCTAATTTTATTTCCTGGATGTCAGTGCAAAACAAAGTCTTTATTGACCATTTGGAAAATATATGTTCATGAAGAAGAAGAAAATAATAAACATTCATTACCAGCTTTTGGTAAATAATCTTTCTAGCTTGTTTCCTACATTCTTGTTTTTCTTTATGTGGGTGAGCACTTATAAAGGTGAAGAATGCAGGTAGATTGTACTTTATAATCTATAAGTGTTTTCTGTCTCTGTGCCTTCTTCTTACCCACTGCTGACCAAATTGTGACCTGTACATTTTTCTGCCTTAAGAAATTGATTGTTCATCTCCTTATAACTGATAACTTCTAAAATTAGAAAAAATATTGCTATTTTATAACTATGGGAAAAGATGTGGCACCAGTGTGGAGGTCAGAGGACAGCTCTCTACTCTCCACTGTGGGATCTGGGTACTGAATTTAGATGACTAGACTTGTTCAGCAAGTGCTTTTACACACTAGACCATCTCATCAGCCCAACATTTTGTTGTTTTTGTTTTTATTTATAAACTCTGTCTTATATAGTCCAGACTAACTAAAAACCTGGTAAGTAGCTGAGATGCCTTGAACTCCTACTGCCTCCACACCCAATTGCTGGAGTTACTAGTGTCACCAGCCTGGCTGCTGATAACTTTATATAACTGTCTTGTGGGTGATTTGAGAGGAGATGATTTTAAGAGTGTACCCTCTTGACTTGTGCCTTAATTATGGCTATACTAATTATAGATGTGCATGTCTTCTGTTCTCTGGATACTAATTTCATACCCCAGTTATACTTAACATTGGGTTCTCTATATGTTTAGAAATGCTTTACATTAAAAAATATTTATTTTGATTGATGTGTATGGTTGTCCGCATGTCTGTATGTGCTCCATGTGGGTGCAGTGCCTATGGAGACCAGAAGAGGGCATCAGATCCCCTTAAACATCTGATCCACACCCACAAGGCCCACAGAGAGCTAACTGGAATGGTATAAGCTTTTGAAGCCTCAAAGCCCGCCTCCAAGTGACACACCTCCTCTAACTAGGCCACACCTCCCAATCCTTACATTTCCACCAACTGTGGACCAAGCATTCAAATATATGAGACTATAGGGGCCATTCTAAACCACCACAGAAAGTAATTGGATTTTGGTTTTAGTGACTTGCTAAGTGCTATATGCATATTTCTTAAAATGTTTTTGAAAACCTTTATTTTTTTTCTAGTTTATAGTTCATAGAAAACATAAACTCTTTTAGATGAGTCTCAGGATATTGTCCTGGCTTTCCTGGTGTGGAACTCATTATGTAGGGTCTACCTGCCTCTGCCTCCTAAATGCTGGAGTTAAAGGCATGCACCACCATGCCCAGCCTTCAAAGAAAACTTAAGGAGAAAGAAAATAATAAAGGGTACATAAAAGTCACTCGTAATACACTATTTATAGCCAACTACTTAGTGTATTCTGATACTCACTTTCTTTAAAAAAGTGGAACATATATAATATGCATATTCATATATATTTGATTTCGTGGACATTTATTGAACACTTTTAGGTACTAGGCATTTTTGAAAATTTGCTGAATATTGTTTGCGTCTTGCCTGTTTTCCCTTAGGGTTAAATTCTGGACAAAACTGAGTTTATTACACTGTATTTGTAGGAGCCCTGCTCATCGTGTCAATGTTTTCAGAGTTTTTTAGTTTAGTCTTCCCTCCCTCCCTCCCTCCCTCCCTCCTTCCTTCCCTCCTTCCCTCTACCATAGAGTTACTTTGTGTTGCTGGGACCAAAAACCTGATGGAAGCAGGTTGAGGAAGGGCAGGCTGATTTGGCTTTGCATTGCAGAGTTCAGTCTGTCCTGACAGGGAAGGCATGGCAGCAGGAGGTGGGCAGTGATTTGTCCACAGGCAACAGACAGGAAGCAGAAAAGGCAGGCTGGAAGCCAGTGGCCAGTACCTCTAGAGGCCTGCACTTAGTGACCTACTTCTGACAGGTAGGGCACCAGCCCTGAAGGCTCCCTCCACAGCTTTCAAAATAGAAGCATTAGCTGGGGACCTAGCATTTAAAGCATGAATTTGTGGTAACAGACCAGACTCAGACCATAACAGGTGTGTAGTATATTGCATGGATGAACGGGGATGGATTAGATGGAAAGGCCATAATCCCTGGGATACCACCTCAGATGGTCTTCTACAAAGAAAGACATGTTTAGAATCATTGTTTTCTTACAGATGTGATTGTGGTTTATTAATCATTGCTGTCTTGCTAGGAATTTATATTACTTATAAGTTTATAGTCACAAATTGCTGCCACACCCCACCTAACATTCAGTGTTATATTTAAAGAACATAAGCATTTCTGTTATAATATCAAACCCACTCCTAAGAAAACTTTCAAGAGTGCTTATTCACTAAAAATAACGGGATTATGGTGAAAAGGAGGCTCAAGGCAGACCACTCAAGACTTCTGCTATTTCAGACCAGAGAGCACTAACAAAAGCATAATTGGTACCTTATGAGGTAGGTGGGTCGCCCGGGCAAACCACTTATTGTGGCTGAGGCTGCCTGGGAGCAGAGTAAAGCTATTCAAGTGAGAGGATGGAAATTGCAGGCTTGTGGTGGTGGTGAGCTGTGGGGCTGCCCTAGGAGTGGCACAGGGAAGTGCAGCTTGCTCTGCCAGGAACCATGCATAGGCCAGTCTGTGCTCCTTCCTTGTGCATGTACTCACCTTTAATAGTCTTGAAATGGAGCTGAAAGAGCCCTGGCATGGTGGGAGCGGAGTTGGTTTGAGGGCTGTTGTCACTCAAATAGGATTCTCTTCCTGTCTCAGCCCCTTTGTTGTGTGTCAGGAACAGAGTTCCTTATTTCCCTAGGAAAACATTTGATGTTGAAATTTGGAAATCGATTACTTATAGCTAATCTTTTTCCTAAAGTTATTTGCTGGTGCTATCCTATTTTGTGATTAACAGTTTTTTTGAGATTAAAATGAGGTAAAAATCTTTGACTGTTGTCTTTGTCTCCTCTCAGAAAATTTAAATAAACTTACATGAAATGAAATGCATGGGCTTTATATGTTCAGTAGATTGAGCTTTAAGAAATGCAGAGAATGGCCAGGCGGCAGTGGTGCAGGCCTTTAATCCCAGCACTTGGGAGTCAGAGGAAGGTGGATCTCTGAGTTTGAGGCCAGCCCGGTCTACAGAGCAAGATCCAGGACAGGCACCAAACCAAGTATATAGAAAAGCCAAAATAAATAAATAAATAAATAAATAAATAAATAAATAAATAAATAAATTAATTAATTAATTAATTAATTAAAAAAATAAAAAAGAAAGAAATGCAGAGAATGTAGCTCAGTGATAGAGTACTTGCTTGGCCTGTGGAAGGCCCTGAGTCCAACCTGTAGCAGCAGCACTGAAACCAAACCACACACACACACACACACACACACACACACACACACACCCCACCCCACCCCACCCCACCCCACCCCTACACACCCTACCTCAGGACTGGAGAGGTGACTCAGTTGTTAAGAGCACTTACAATTCTTGCTGAGCACCCATGCCAGGAGGCTAACAACTGTCTATAACTCTAGCTCCAGGAGACCCAACATCCTCTCCTGGATTCTGCAAGCACCTGCACATGTGCACATACCCTCACCCCCACCCCCAAGTTAAAAATAAAATAAATTATTTATATACAGCCTTGTGACCTAGACTCAAGTCAAGATATTGAACATTACCATTATCACAGGAAGTTCCCTGTAATCTCCCTGTCTCCTATCCTTCTTTCTAGATGACCATGGTTGGGAGTTGTTTCACTATGAATTAGTGTTATATGTTCTAGAAGTTTTATCTAACTAGACTCAAATAGTTGATATTCTATATTCTCATTTGTCAAGTTTCTTTCACTCTAAGAAGTCCATCCTTGTTACAAAGTTTGATTTTTATTGTAGAGTAGTATTCAATTGTTGAATGTTAACAATTGGTATCAAGTTCAAACATTTACATTGTTTCCACTTCTGCTTATTAGGCATAAAGGGCCTATGAACATCTGTACACAAGTGTTTTGTGGATACAGTGTTTTCATTTCCTTTGCATAATTACCTCAGTTGGAATTGATGGTCACAGAGCAGGTGTGTGTTTAATTTGTAAGCAACCGTTAGCTTTTCAAAGCAGTTGAGTGATTTTTTTCATGCTTGCCAGCCAGCCTTGCCAGAATCAACTGTAGTTATTCTCTTCGGTGCTAATGGTTTTCATTGTACTTCTAACCTTTGTTTTTCTGAAGATTAATGATGTGTTTTAGCACCTCTTCACATTTTCATGGCTCTGTGTCTCTTACTATGAAATGCACCAATCTCCTTTCTACTCATATAGTGTGGTTGAGAGCAAAATTTACTTAGGGCTTGAGAAGAGGCTTGGGCCTCTTCAAGCTCATTCCTTGTGGTTTCTTTGCACAGCTCTATCTAAAACATAGAATATCTTGGAAGAAGGCTAACCAGCATTTAAAGGGGCAGCAGATCTTTTCCCATAAGTGGAGTTTTCTCCTTAAAAGCACTTGTCTAGCACAAATTCTCCACTACTTGTTTTTCATAATGTTTAGTAGATTTTCATCATGTTCTATAACTATAATGACTATAATGTCTTGTCATTGGCAAGGACCCCTAGTATGAAATTGGCTAGGAGTGGGGACATCCTTACCTTGTAAATGATTTTAAGAATTTAAGAATCCACCATTGAGCATGCTAGCTATATGGCTTTGTAAATGCTGTTTACCAGACCAAGAAAATGTCTGTTCATTCATTGTTTGTTGACTATTTTTTATCAATATAGGCTTTTAATCTGAGATGCCCTCAGTGTTTTGTTTCAGAACAGGGTCTCATGTTGCCTAGGTTGGCCTCAAACTTGCTAAAAATAACCAAGGATAACCTTGAACTCCTGACCCACTTGCTTCTGCTTCCCAAGTGCTGGGATTACTGGTGTGAGCCGCCACACCTGCTTTTATTATTTTTTCCTTTTCTACTAATGTGGTGAATTCTGACTTTTTGGAAGTAATTTGGTTATGATATGCTTTCCCTTTCACATACTGTTGTATTACATTTGCTAATATTTTGTGGAGAATGTTTGAGTCTGTGTAAAAAACATTGGTCTGTAGTTTTCTATTCTCTAATATTTTAATTAGTTCTTGGCTTTGTGCTGGCCTTGTAAGTAAGGAAATGATCTTTTCTCATATTTTCTGATAGTTATTAAAGATTGGTGTTTATCTTCTGTAATGTTTTAAATTCACTGGTGACTGGAGCTTTCCCCTTGGGTGGGTTCTTGATCATTTGGGGCTTTTAAAAAATTTGTATTGTCTTTTGGTAACTGATGTTACCAAGGATTTTCTATTTGATCTGATTCATTGAATTTCTTGTCATAATGTTCTTAGTAGTCTTTATATTTTTAACATCTGTAAGATTTGTAATGACATTCCTTTCTATTTCTAATATTGGTAATAGCATTTTATATTTTTAAAAATCTATCTTTTAAAGGCTATAACTATCTTCAAAGGGTAATTTTTGGCTTTATCTTTATAATTTTTTTGTTATATTTGACTAGAGAAGGCAGGCTACATGATATTTTTGTTGTTAATTTTTTAAAATGTGTATGGTCTTAGTTTATGATTAATCTCCTTTTCATATTTCATAATTGTTCAAGTCATGAGTCCACTCTTTGGGTTCTGGGGGACTGTTAGTCTGTGGCTATGGATTGTCTGTCTTCTCTCTTGGCTTTTGCTTTCTATATAGAAAGCTTTGTTGCTATACAGTATCCTTCATAGCTTTTGTGTATAGAGAATCCTAGTGTGAGTTTTATTAACTAATGAGTGAGTTGTTTCACCTTGAGTTCTAATTGTGTGCTGTCACTTTGGCTTCATTTTTTTTTTTTTGAGACAGGGTTTCTCTGTGTAACTCTAGCTGTCCTGGAACTTGCTTTGCAGACCAGGCTGTCCTCAAACTCACAGAGCTCCACCTGCCTCTGCCTCCTGAGTACTGGGATTAAAGGTGTGTGCCACTACTGCCCAGCTTTTTTCTTTTTCTTTACTTGACACATATTTCTGAACTTTGTTTTAACCCTGTTTTTATAAATCTACCCAGACTAGCATATCTCAGGCTTAAGTGAATTTTTGTAAACATTTTATTATTGTTATGTGTATAGGTGTTTTGTCTGCCTGTGTGTCTGTACACCACGTGTGTGCAGTGCCCACAGAGGCCAGAAGAGGGTATTGAATGAAATGCCTGGGAATGAGGCAATGAACTGATGTGAGCTGCCATGTAGGTGCTGGCAATGAAACCCAGGTCCACTGAAAGAGCAGTCAGTACTCCAGCCCCTTAAAGAATTGAAACCATGTATTATTGTGATTATTGGTGTTTTCTTTGAATTCTTCTCCCCTTTTTTTGTTCAACCCTACATCCTCCTGCCTTCCTTCTGTCTTCCTCCACCTTCACCAGCCCCCACCTCGTTCCTTAGCATTTCCCGTCCTGTCAGCAGGGAGAGACTTCTGTACAGCTTCCAGCTTTCTCCTGCTGTATCTGGCATCCCATGCAGGATGCATAAAATAGTGCCACTCAGATCTCATTTTTGACCTAAAGGTGTTATCAGATCTGAGTCAGAAATGAAGCAGCAGCGTTGACAGGCGAACTGTCCGTGGCAGAGTTGTTGCTCTTTCTCTAGGTGATTAGGAGGTCTGAGGTATCCAGTTTGACCTCTTTCACACCACCCTTGAGTTTCAGACCTGCAATGCATGCTCAGTAAGTGTGCAATTTCAATTTCAGTTTGCCTGAGTACTAGGGACGTCCGGACTAAACTTTAACAGTAAATCAGTTTAAAGGATGTTACTCTGCCATTATCCTTTCAACTCTTTGGTTCTTTGCCTGTCTCTAACACTTGCTAATACCTCCCTCTCCCTTTTGTCAACAGAGCCCAGGGCTCAAGTACACTGCCTTGGCAGCACCAGTAATGAACTTAGTACCATTGTTCTATTTTCCTTCTGATTTCTTTTCTTTTTTTTTTTTTTTTTTTTTTTTTAAGCATCTTGTATTTTTTCACAGGAAGTTGACTTTTCATTGAAGGTAGTGATTAAAAGTTTGCTTCAGGGCTGGGGAGATGGCTTAGTGGTGAAGAGCACAGCCTCTTAGCGGTGGTGGCTCTCGAGCTTCTGTCACCCCAGTGCAGGCCGTCCTCCTCCGTTTTGACTTTCTAAGTCTGGGCCAGTGTTGGTGAGGCAGGAGTGTTTCCTCTTTGGTGCTTCTCTGAGAGGCACCATATCCAGAAGGCCAGTGACTACAGGTGGTCGTGGCATGGCTGTCTCAGAAGGAGAGCTACTTCTTGGGTGCCAGTTTCTCTGTTTGTGAGCTGTGATGCTGCAGTGTCCTGCTTCCTGAGGCCACTCCCATGTCAGCTGTCTGCAGTGTACACATGTGCATCAGTGTTTTCTCGCTGCGCTGTACTGGTGTTTGTCATGCTCTGAAGACATTTGGATGGTTAACTGTTTTTTCATTTTTTTTCTAGGTCTTGATGCAGAACTTTACTATGTGAGAAATGACCTTATTAGTCACTACGCTCTGTCCTTTAACCTGCTAGTGCCCAGTGAGACAAACTTCCTGCACTTCACTTGGCATGCAAAGTCCAAGGTAAGAGCTGCTGGCAGACAGCATGACAGGGTCACCCAGTCTCCCTAGACAAGGCTGTCCCTGAGGATGGGCCTTCCTCTCCACCGAAGGGTCAGTGATGGTACACATGTAGCACTGGGTCTTTTCAGGTTTAGATCTTTTTTGTTGTTGTTGTTGTTTATTTTTTATTTTAAAAATTGTTATAAAAAGTCAAATTTGGGGGTTGGAGAGCTGGCTCGATGTTTGCTGCTCTTATAGATGACCAGGGTTTGGTTCCCAGCACCCACATGGTGACTCAGAACCATTCTATGAACTAGAACCTGTAACTCCATTCCGTGGGATCTAGCACCCACTTCTGGCCTCTGTGGGTACTGCACACACATGCTACACAGATAAATGTAGACAAAATGCTCCTATACGTTAAATAAACATAAAAGTTACAAAAATCAATTTTCCATCAGTCAGAGAGTGCCTTCCATTGCTAGACTGCTTTGTTTATTTTCAGAGTTCAGGTTTAGATCTTACAGATGCAGTCTTGAGCCTGTTCTGCTAAAACTTTAGATTTAGGTGGCTACCAGGTGGATGATCATCACATAGGACTGGGTCCTTTCAGGCCTTTCCAGTGGGATCTGGATCCAGCTCAGGAAGAGGACAGTTGGCTCTGATGATGACCCTGCTGTTACGGAGAAGCCATGTATGGTTGGAGAATGGGTGTGGGTGGGTATGTGGGGAGAAGTATTGCTGAGCTGGCTCTTTCAGACACAATTGATGACTTGAACATAGTTTTCACATTCACAGTGAAAGCAAGGTGTAGCACTGGCAGCCTCCCGCATGAACCACACTGAGCTCCAGTAACCTTAGAGATTGAACACAGAGACTTAGCAACTTCTTGCCTGGTTTATTCATTGGTGATTTCTTCACATCTCTGACTGCCTCAGTTTCTCCATCCCAAGAAATCTTACATCTTCATTTCCCAGATTTGCAAAATGAAATTGTTTGTACCATTTGCTCCTGACTCCCTGCCCATGTTTGCCCTTGAACTCTTTGAAAGTGCATTGAAAGCATTGTGTTCCTTGCTCCTACCTTAGACTGCAGGACATTGGTGTTATTTACATAATCAGAGTACAGGTCCCAGAATCAGGAAGTTTAGTGTTCTAAGTCCCAGCACTCAGAGCTTATCAGTTTTCTTCAGCATCTTTCTGACTAATGTCTCACTAGTTGATATTGCTTTAGTTTGTGTCAATCTGAAGTTTTGTTGCCCTGTCCATGTGTTTCAGCCTCAGAAATTATTGGTAGTGGGGAACCTGTCATGATGGAAGCTAGCTTGGAGGGATCTTCTATGAATATATATATTCATATATATATGCTTTCAGGGTAAACACTAGAGGGGCCCAGTATAATTCTAATTATTCTAATATCTTGTAGATTTCTTTTCTTTTTTTGAGACAGGGTCTCACTCTATAGCTGTGGCTGTCGTGGAACTCAATTTGTATACCAAATTGGCTTTGGACTCATAGAGATCTGCCTGCCTCTGCCTCACAAGTGCTGGGATTAAAGGTGTACACCACTACACCTGACTAGAGCATGTTTTTAAACTATAGCTTTAGGCTTCTTCTTAATGATATTGTAGTTCCTAATTCTAGTTCTTAGATCATAGTATGTGGTGATTTTTAGCATGGTTGACTAGTTGCAGTTTGTTTATTTAAAAAGTTAATCATATGAGTAGGCAGTGTATGGATATGGTACAAATTCCAGAGGCATGTAAGAGTATACAATGAAAGGAAGGTTTTCCACTGTTGTAGTAGCATGCTGAGCAAGCCCGTCCAAGATCTTGGTCCTCACCGGACATTATTGCCTGATTCTTGTCTCCTAAAGAAAGGTAGTATATGTGTGTGTAGTGTGCATATGTACACTTAAATGCTTCATGCTTTTGTGTAGTGCAGAGTTCTGAGCAATGTGTCCTGGTAAAGGTCCTCTGTTCCTTCGTATTGATTTGTGTGTTTTCCCCCTTCAAATAACTTTTATCATATTTTCTTGTATAGCTGTGCTTTGATTTATTGATCATTTCCTGCCAGAGGAAACTGGGACCCAAGTTTGTGAAGGACTTGCTCAAGTGAGTTTGGAGGCTGAAGAAGCAGGAACTAGAGGTGACCGGAATTGGCAGAGTCACCCGAGAGGACAATGTGCTATGGGTGATGGGGTCTCTTGATCATTTGGCTCTGAGATGCAGTCATGAACTTTCAGAAGGAAGGCTGTCACTCTCAATTTCTGACACTATCAGAAACTCTCCGTTTGGACTTTTTAAGATCTTGCCAGAAGATGAAATACAGACGCCCTGATGTATCACTTGAACAGTACAGATGCTTTAACATCAGTTGTCCACATCAAAGCTTTTGGTGGTAGTGTTTACTTGGCTGGTCTTGCCAAAGATTTTAGTTCCTCAGAGGCTGGAGCTGTGTGTGTGTGTCTTTTTCTTAACATCTGTGTCACGCGTGCCTTAGTGAGTGGTAGAGACTGTGTTAATTGTATTTTAAGATGGGAGTAGAGCTCTGGTATTGATTCTCTCACAAGAATAGACTACTAGGCTGTCTTAACAGATAATTAGTTTCTTGTATGTTCCAGAAAATTCCCCAGTGTTCAAGAAAAAACATGAACTGTGCCTGTTACGTGTCAGTAGATAGGCTTGAGCGCCAGAAGGCAGAAACATCCGAAGATGTGGCAGAAGACTCCACCACCCACTCTCCTTGGTCTCAGTCCAGGAGAGTGCAGGGAGCTTGTCAGAGCTCCAGCAGCAGCCTCTGGGGGCCGGCCTGCTGTGTCCTAGTAGAGTGAAGTAGCTGTGAGAAAGACAGTTCTGGCAACTTGAGAGGAATTAAAAGGCTGTTGGACCGCAGGCAAGCACATTCACTTTAGATCTGTGTTCCAGAAGGAGACAGCTTTACTCATCATCTGCCTAGTCACATAGCCATGTGTTCCAAGTAAGGGAAAAATACCAAACATGTTTATTTTTTAGCTTACTCAAATATTTATAGTTCCTCTAGTAACTTTTCTGAAGTATTTTGGCTCATTTATTTTTCTGATAAACAACTGCTGTTCAGAGTATTTTGTTTGGTAGTCTGTGATGTAGTTTCTAAATAGATCTGTTTCTTCAAAGGTGATTGACAAGTGATGTTCCTTACAGATTAGTGCTTGCCAAAGTAGAGAAAATTGGATTTCAATAATTGGCAGTCTTCTCTGACTCCAAAAACTGCATTTAAAAATTAGGTACCCTAAGGACCCCAGTGGGAGGAGAGAGTTGCCTTGTGATGCTCCCCAGGTTCATTCAGCCTGTCAGAAGTGGTAGACAAAGGGTGGGCTTCCATGGTCTTCCTGTGGTTTCTCTAAGCCACCATTGATTGTCCTCTTTTTTTTTTTTTTTTTTTTTTTGTTTTTTCGAGACTGGGTTTCTCTGTGTAGCTTTGCGCCTTTCCTGGAACTCGTTTTGGAGGCCAGGCTGTCCTCGAACTCACAGAGATCCGCCTGGCTCTGCCTCCCAAGTGCTGGGATTAAAGGCGTGCACCACCACCGCCTGGCTCACCGCTGATTGTCTTAGTGCTCTCCTCAGCCTCTCTCACCTCTGCTCCTGCTCCTCCTTTCTTTTCTCTTTCTCCCTCTCCCTGTGGCTACACTGAGATGCCCCTTGCCCTCAGTTCTGCCATTAGGGCCCTTCGACTCCTTGGCTGTGCCCAGTCTTTGCTTTCCTAGGTGTTTTGGTCCCTGGGTAGCTATTCCTCTGCTTATAACTGAGACTTTTAATAAAGGAGACTGAAAGGTTTTGTGGGGGTTGTTCAAGAGGGACACTGCAGGGGATTGCTAGGGAGTAAGGAGTTTCTAGAAAAGCTATTAATGTCATGGACGGACAGAGAGGCAACAGTCTGGTAGGGGCCTCAAGGAGAGTTCAGGCCCTAGTCCCAGAGACTGACAGCATGGCAGGGTCTCTGGAGAGAGGCATCAGAGCCCATGTGATAAAGGCGGGGTCTTGTTTTCATATCTGAGGATGGAGTAAGTTCCAGAGCATACACCTATAGTCAGGTTCTCTGATTCCCAGGCAGGAGGCAAAGAAGGGAGTGGGGAGCAGCTTGTGGCACCAAGTAATTAACTGCTCAAGTGAGAGATCCTGGCCTGCCCCAGAGTGTTTTTTAGCTAGGAACTCACAGTGTCTCAGTAGGGTGCCTGTCTGTATCTATAAGAGGAGATTGCTACAGATACTGGCCTGAGGCTGGATTCTAGCATGGCATTCTGTAGAAACTTTGTGAGTTTGGTAAAAAGGGAAGCTCAACTCTGGATTTTAGATTTGAGGCTGTAGGGTTACAAGGTGGATATGCCCAATAGATGGCTGGAGGGAAAGGAGAGTGAGAGACAAGTTGAGATCTCATTTGTGGCGAAATGGGTTGGAGTCTAGTGTATGGGGAAAAGGGTTTATCCTCTGATGAGGAGGCTGGAGCTTTCCTTGGAACCAGAGTGCAGAGTTCTGGCAGATCTGCCTGATGCTGGAAAGGACAAAAAAGAGTCCTCTGTGCTAGCTGAAAGTGAAGAAGGAGAAGGTAGCATGTGGTGCATCAGTAAGAGTGTCAGTGAGGTTGAAGAAGAGCAGCCATTGAGCACAGGACTTGCGGGGTGGGTTCTCATCATGTGTAAACACAGTTCTCCAGGATATCCCCCAGCAAGCTGAGCCGAGGGCAGTGGGGCTGCAGGGGCTGCCATCCAAGTATGTGGAACAAGGA
>CABHPR010087588.1:0-10522 GCA_902168415.1 Peromyscus melanophrys
AAAAAAAAAACCCAACAAAGACACAGAGGACAAGGTAAAAGACAGAGTGCAGTGTGCTGTGACATGGGTGAGCAGACAGAGGGGTGGGAAAGGACAGATGCTCAGTGACTATGATGTGTCCTTTCTTTTAGAGATAGGAATTCTGGTTTAAAGAAATCGGTATTTACACATGAAATGATGCCTTGCCTGGAATTTAGTTACTCAGCGGTGAGAGTGTCAGGGAGCTACACTGTGTGGGTTGTAAACTACTAACCACAGGCCATGGGTGCTTCAAGACCCTGTTCAATTCCTGGTACGTCTGTGTTTGGTGAACCATGTCCATTGACATCGGTTCTGTGTGAGCTGCAGATGTCTGAGCTAGGAGCAGCCAGGAGACGATCTCAGGGCTGGGACTCTGGCCTAAGTGAGAGGCAAATGGGGCTAGTGAGCTGCTAAAAGGAATGAGTCTGGAAGTGTGGGCTCTGGGAAGAAGTTTGGGCGTTACTGCTAGTGCATTGTATTTGTCAGGGGCTGTGGAGGCTCCAGATAAAGGCGACATGGAATGCTGGTGGACTGCGTTCAGGAATCGGATAAGAGGATCAAGAATGGTGACCAGGTTTAGACCCAGGAAGAGGGTGGGTGGATAGTTGTGCTGTTTACAGAGCTGGAGAAGGCTCGTAAGGGAATAGAGATTTTCCTCCTTTGGGAGCCTGAGGAGAATTCTGTAGCTGTGACAGAAGCTGCTAATCCTAACACATTCTCTTCCCAGTCCACTGAGCTGGGGGCAAAAAGCCAAGAGCCGAGCTGTATCCCCATTGGCTAGGCTTCCAATACCACAATCCTTGGTTTCCCCTCTGTGTGCTCTGATGAACGGCTGTCCAGAAAGAGTTTCTGGCCATCTTCCAGGCTCAGTCTGGAGGCTGCTGCTCTGTCCCACCTGCAGACACCAGGTTCTGGTATTCGACCCTCAGGAAGGCTAAACCATGCTGGATTGAGGACAGGCCAGTGTTTGCCAGCCTTCAGATGCCTTTTGGAGCCGGGGGTTTATTCTTCCCCCATATTTGTATGAAGAGTGGTGTGGCTAGGCATGCCTCTCGGTCCTTTTTCCATTGGTCCATGCTGCCTTTAGCTCCCCAGTGTCCATTGGACGTGGTCAGCAAGAGCAGAAAACATGGCTGGCTTAAAGAAATGATTCTGTGTGGTAATGTGTACTTCAGAGATACCAAGGGACTACTTACCAACGATTCTGGAGTCACTGAACGTGAATCTGCAAAGAACTTGGCTCAGGGCTTTCGCATTGTCAAATCCGTGTCCACTAATGTTTACTTGGTAGGAGTCTGCAAGAAGAACATTTAAATGTTGGAGTGGAAGAGTTGGGTGCCATGTTCCCTCTGGTCTCACCTTTCATGAAGGACTACCTTGAAAAGGAATTCTCAGGGGCCCTTATGAAAGAGCATCAGTGTCTGAACCAACATCTGTGGGACTTTGTAGGGCAAATCCTCATCTGGTGCCACTGAATATCCATTCTTATATAGTTGGAGGGGCCTTGCACAGTTAGAAGTCCTGCTGTGATCTCCGACCCAACGAGTCCAAAGTCCCAGCTCTGTTCCAAGCTAGGCCACCTCAGCTGAAACCTTCCTGCTTGGAGACCTCATGAACTTCTTAATCCGCATGGGCACTGTAGCAGAGACAGGGCCTTCTCTGCACAGGGTTAGGGACCAGCTCCTTACTTGATGCCTGTGGTACCATTGAGCATGAAGAACATCAGTTCTTTCATGTGTTTTATGGTGTGCTAATAGAGACCCCAAGAACAAGGGCTGGGGCATAGGGAAGAGATCTGGTCCCTGACCCACCCAAGAGAGTCCCTTGAAGGAGATGGCCCCTCTCAGATACAGGTCCCGAGGTCAACACATCCTTCTTCATCCTCATCCACCTTGTCCATCACTCTGGGGTTTAGCAAGGTCTTGCTAATGTCAGTGAACTCCCTGACACTGACACCATATAAAAAGAACACAGAGAGGATGACTGGGTGAGTGACTCCATAGGCAGGATTCCTCTACATTTTCCTCATTTGCCTTGGGGGCCAGGGCCCACTCATTTCCGTCTCCCGTGTATTTCAGATGCCTCAGGTAGTTGATCAAGGACCCCCTCCAGGCTCCATAGCACTCAGGTCGACACAGTGCCACCTCAAGCAAACAGCCAATTCTGTTTCACTTGTCGTCCAGGTCCCTGCCTTGGGTTTCCCTGGAAGTGACAGGTATTCTTGTGTAGCAGCTTCTACAAGATGGTCAACAGTTTAACAGCTCAGTGGCTGAGCAGGTATCTGGAGGTACCTGCCGCCTGGTTCAGCTGCAGGGAGGAGAGAGTGGCAACTCATGGTTTCCTGCCCACCCACATTTCTGCATAGAAACACGTGTGCACAGATCATACATCACCCTCACACAAGTGTATACATGTTAACTACCTTTCTCATTACTGCAACAAAATGTCTCATTACAGCAGCTTAAGAAAGAAGGGCTTATGTTGAATCCCAGTGCCAGGGTACAGACCATCATGGAAGTTCAGCAGGGCGCAGCTCATATTGGAGCCACTGGGTTGAAAGGGCTTGTGTAGCCCTGCCCTCCTGGCCCCGATTCCTTCAGCACACATAGCTTCTCTTTGGCCAGTTCCACAGCATGCCTGCAGCTTCCTTCAATGGATGCTCCATGATCCCAGTATCTCCAGCATGCTGGGGTCTCCACTGCAGCATAGGCTTCACTTGGACAGCTTTAAGCAAAGGTCTCTTAGGGTCTCTCCTCTCTAGTGCTCTGAGCCTGCTACACATTGGGTGGCCCAAAGAGCTCTCACAAGACTCCATTACCCTTCAGTCTTGCCTTTTGTGTGTCATGCCAGTACCGCATGATTGACACTGCCAATGACATCAAAGCTAGAGTGGCATTTATATGTCTTGGTTTCTGAATCTGAGAAAACACTTTCCTAGAACGGTACTTTTGAGTACCTTACGAGTTTAGGCTCTTTCTTTTCAAATAAATTTGCATTTTCACAGGATGGACCGGTTTAATAGGTAGGGGTCTTGCCCTCAGGGCACCTTTCCTAGTGTCCTTGTTCTGGGCAGGGGGGTTCTCTTTAAAGACACTGAGGATTTGAAATAGCTACAGGTGCTTTCTCAGTACCAGCCTTGTTTACAACCTTAAAATTCGCTCCTTTGCTCCAGGCAAATGCACATTTTTCATATCCTTTTTGCTCCCGTGGCTCTCTCTTGTTGTAGATCTGGTTAGCAGTGAGCAATAACCATGACACTCTGAATGTTATTGTCTTGAGATTTCTTCTGTCAAATAAATAGCCCTTTAAGTTTGGATTCAGCCTCAGTGAAGTTCTCGGGACATGAGCACAATACAGTCAAATTTCTAGCTAGAATATGACGTCAATGGCCTGTACCCAGGTACTGATAGTCTTTAAAGGCCTCCACTCCCTGTGTTTCTCTTGGCATACTGGTCTTCCAAACTTCCGCTAGAATGACCCACTAAGCTTTGCTTAGAGCATTCTTGGGCTTTTCTGTGTCGATGTTCCAAACTTTTGGACATTTTTCCTGCAAGCTATTTTCCAAGGCTTAAGAACCACACAGTCAGAATTTAGCAACACTATCACTCCTGATACCAGTTTTCTGTAGTAGTTACTTTTCTGGTTGATGTGACAAAATGCGAGCCAAACTAAACTGAAAGGGTTTATGTCAGTCCACAGTTCAAGAGTACAGTCCATCACGTACAGAGGAAGTTCACTGTGGCAGGAGCGTGAGGCATTTGGGCATATTGCCTCCACAGTCCTAAAGAATAGAGAGGTGAATGCCAGTGCTCAGCTCCCTTTCTTTTTATTTATTCAGCTTGGGACCTCAGGCCATGGAATGGTGCTGCCTATACTTAGAGTGGTTTTTCCCACTTCAATGAACCCAGCTGAGAAACTCCCTCACAGTCATGCTAAGAAGTTTGTCTTCTAGGTAATTCTAGATCTTGCCAAGTTGATGATCAATATTATCACATGTACCACACATATCATGGAAGCACGATGCACAGGATGTACACCCCATACAGACCACACTCAGAAACAATACCATAACCATACACACTCATGCAAATGTACACTGTGGTGATATATTGTGTACCCCAACATATTGTGTACCCTAATAAATTTATCTGGGGGATCAAAGGACAGAGGCAGTCACTAAATTAGACATAGAGACCAGACAATGGTGGCACACACACCTTTAATCCTATCACTCGGGAGGCAGAGATCTGTCTGAATCTCTGTGAGTTCAAGGCCACACTGGGAACAGAGCCAGGCGTGATGGCACACACCTTTAATCCCAGCACTTGAGATCTCATGTCTTTGCTTGGGAAGCACACACGCCTTTAATCCCAGGAAGTGATTTGGCTGTGTGGAGAACGGTATATAAGGCATGAGGAGACAGGAACTAAGAGCAGCTCAGCTGAGGATTCATGGAAACAGGATTGGCTGAGGAGTTGGTGAGTTGAGGTTGGCTGTGGCTTGTTCTGTTTCTCTGATCTTTCAGCTTTCACCCCAATATCTGGCTCGGGTTTTTTTTTTTTAAGACTGTTTAGCAATTCATGTTACAGTACACACTCTCTTGAGTTACACCGTTTGCCCATGTCTGTGACCCTTTAGCTCTTACCTTTTACACACACCTTGGAAGGCTGCACGGATAGAACTTCAGTACAGGACTTGGAAACGAGCTGAGAGCGAGAGATGGAAATGGGCAGGCTAGTAAATCTCGGAGAAGGCAGACCAGGTCCCCCAGTCTTCCACATCCCACTTACTCACCATGTCAATGATGTCCTGAAGAGCAGGGAACCCGTTGTCCACCCCAAAACTGTTATTTGGGCTGTCTGCAATCTCGATTATCTATGATAGGAGAAAAGTAACTGGTTTGAACCTCAGAGCCAGGAACCAGAAGCATGAGGCAACAGGTTCCCAGACTTGGGGCAGGGACTGTTGCCCTCAGGCCATGGTGACAGGAAGGTGTCAAACACTCACTGGCTTTCACTGAAAGCCCAAAATTAAGGAGTGGGAAGCTCTCCTGCCCACTCTACATAGGGGGGTGGCTTACTCAACCAAGTGAACTACCCTTTTGCAGTGGCTAATTCTAGTCCACAGGACCTTGGGTAGATGAGAACACCACATTCTTGGCATTGTAAAGATGTCTTTACAATCTTGCTCTAATAGATACGGGGGCACTTGGTCACCTGGTCTGAAGTACCTGCTGTTTGTTATACTCATGCACACCCACAGTGTAAACGGTTGCTCCCATTCTCCGAGCTTTGTTGGCCTAAAGGAAAGAAGATGCTGAAAATAAAGCCCCAGATGCCAGAGGCAAATGCTGACACTTGTGAACTGGCCTCACCTCTTCCAGGGTCTCCTTATATGAGTGTATCATCAATGGCCCGTCAGTCAGAGCAATAATCACGCTGTTGACGCTGTTGCCTGCAGAAGAAGCCAGAAGTGGGTGGGCTTGGCGGGAAAGACTCGGAAATGGTCTAGTGGGTGAGGCTGCAGACCCAGCACTGTGCACTGCATTAAAGTTGGTTGCTCTTCACTCCTGGGTCTCACAGAGTGGCAAGAAGACCTATTCCCTACCTATTCTACCGCTCAGGAACCAGAGGGGTCTGAGACCCTACTGGCAGGCCTGGCCTCTTATCCCCTGGCTATGGAACCTCTGCCCTAAGGGCAGTCTAGTTACTGTGCCACAAGCCCAGCCTCTCCCTGGGCTGGTGGAGAAGCAGGAGGGCCTTCCTTGATGAGGATGGCCAGTGAGTCAGGTGGAGCCTGGGGCCAACTTCAGGCTCAACATTAGGAACATCTTACTGTGAACAGTAGGCCCAGTGAGCAATGAGTGTAATAAAAAATGCCTTTTAGACATGTAAGAATAGCTTAGTCAGGAACCCCACTACACCCAGGGCTGTGCCTGAGAACCAGGACCTGGTGACATCACTCACTCAAGCTTAACTAGACACAGTCCTAGAACCCATGACGCCCACTGGACAGTATATAAGCAGAGACCAAGAGCAGTGTTCTGCTCTATACATCTGGAGAGATACCACTTAGATGTACCCAGTGGCTGGGGAGTTTCTCCCAGGATCCTGATCCTTCAATCAGAGACTTCTGTTAGAGACTATACCAGACCTTCAGCTAAGATACATCTATCACACAGGTGAGGAGTCTTAGGAAGAAAGGCCTAGGACTTAGTGAGGAATTTAGAGTGTGAGCCTTGTGTGATGACCCTCAGCATAATAAAATATAAGTTTTGTTATACTAACTACTTTCTTGCTGGCCACAAGACTGGCAGAAAGTCTTAGGCAGGGGACAGCATGGCCCCTCATTGAATTTCCCCACTGGATTCCACAAGGCCTGTAGTCCAGAGGGACACAGGTCTTGGCTGGGCATGGTTAATTCCTGGGCTTAGGAAGCTGGCCAAACAAAGCAAGAGGTAGAAGAGAGTACTTAGCAGCCAGAGGGATGCCAAGCCTTGGTTTCCAGCACAGGGTCCTCAGTCTGCTCAGGCCCTGTGTTTTCTTCTTTTTATTTCCCAGCACATCTGTAGGCCAAGGACCAGTGAGAGCAAAGCCTACAGATGACCCCATGCAGTTTCCGGTCCTCTCAGAAGCATCCTGAGTGGGGTGCTGTGCTCAGAGGGGTCAGCTGAGCAGAGAGGGGAGCAACAGCTTCAAGAGTCAGACTTGAAGAGATCCAGGATGTGCACACAGACTCTGTAGGGGGCTCAGCTCTGTGGGGTCTGCCCCACTGAAGGTGCAAGTGGCTTACCTCCCAAGGTGGCATTTCTGATCTGTTCATTCGCCTGCCAGTAAATGAAGAAAACAAAATGGTGATACAGTGAAATGACCCCAATGGCACTCTATACTGAGCCTGCACCCAGAGGTGGCTGCAGCTGGGTGTACCTTCATAAATCCTTTCTGCATGTATGAACGTCCTTCAGGCACCACTTTCTGGAGTCTGAAAAGGCCATCGTCGATTGCTTCTCTAAAAGAATAAAAAAGAAAAGCAGCATGAAGGATATTGCCAGTGGCTAAACATCTCCAAGCTGTCCTCTGGCCTTGTCCACTGAGCAGACCACCTGGCTGAAGGAGAGCACGGGACAAGAGGCTCTGTCTCTCCCTTCTGAGCTGAGCCTTTCTCTGATCTCATGAGCACTGAGGCAGGAGGGGACAGGGAATTCAGTGGGTCCCACAGGAAGGTCTGGATTTCTTTGAGTTCATCTATGTTTTGGGGCACCCAGGCCTTGGAGTTTCAGACAGAGACCTTGCCCGTTAAGTCCTTGGAGAACATTCTGGGATTTAAGCTAGGGATTCACGGGGGTGGGGGTGGGTGGGTGGGGTGGTATATGCATTCTGAATGAGCAACCCAATGCCATGGTCACCTTCCTCCTCCTGAGTAGTCTATTATTTTTACTGTGTAGGGCTGAAAGGGGCCATGTCACCTTGCTAAGTGACTGACTAGCTCCTGTCACAGAGCTCTGGCCTGATTCCCTTCCCTCCAGTCTGCTAAAGGCAGCGAGTGGCCAGTCTACTTAGATAAGAGCCCAACTGTAGACTCCACAAGCTCCCAACAGAGAAGTCCTGAACCTGGGAGGTGGGCCCTGAGGGCTGTCCATCAGACATCTGTATTGGTCCCTGGACTAGGAACCTGTCAGGTACTGTCAGGTACTGTTCAAACAGAACATACTGAGGCAGGCAGGGCTGGGTCTGAAGGTCATTCTAGGTCAAGAAAAGGGGTATGAGGTTCAGGATAATCTAATGGGACAAAGGTGAGGAGGCACAGTAAGATGACCCACAGCAGACTCTAAGGTGGCTTCCTATTGGGGAGCAGAGAGGCCGTACCAGGGGCTGAGCTCTGAGAGCCCCATGACTGGCCCAGATACATCCTACTGGAATATAAGATGATCCTGCTCAACACTCCTAATGGGGGCCAAACCAGGGATTCCCAACCCCGGTCCTGCCCTTGTCCCTCTGCTAGCACACAGCCCAATCCAGTTCTCTCCCCTTTGGCCAGCCTAGCCCGACTCTCTGCCCAACCCCCAGCCTTCCCCCATCTCAGCACCTACCCCTCTATCTGGCCTTAGAATCTATCCTCTGCCTGACCTAGCCCACTCTCCTCTTCCTGTTTCTATCCTCCACCTAGCCCAGACACAACTCCTCCACCCAGGCCAGGACAACCACTTTCCCACCCAGTCTCTACTTTTGCCTCCCCTATGCCCGGCTGCTTCTCTATACCCCTTGCCAGAATCGCCCTCAGAAATTCTCTCCACCATTCGAATTTAATCAGATTTCCCCAAAACTAAGTCACTAGGGTATGCTACACCAGGCCTTTCCTGGACCCCTGGGAGCTAGCCTCTTCCTGCCCCGCCTCCCAGATGGACCTCGGGTGCAATGTCCAGACTCAGAGACTCTTGTCCCTTCCCTGAGGCTGGCTGGTCTCCCTAACTTTCTGTTCCTGCCTTTTCTCTAGGACCCAGGACAGAAATTTTTCACACCTCTGGACACCCCAATCCTAAATGTCCCCACACCTCTTTCTGGTTTTTTAACTTTGTATGGAGTCTCTGGAAGAGCATGTAAAGTTGAACTTCCCGTCTCATTAGTCAGAAGCCCCCAGCTTCACACCTCTGGGATGCTGGGCACAGTTGGGCCACCTTGCTTTGCGGCTACCTGTTCCCCATACCTTCCTATGTCACTCGTTATAGGTGACTTAAGGCTTCCTTACTTATGATCACAGGGGACCTAGCTGCCCTCCCCACACACCAGTTCTTTCCTCAGGATTTCCCAGGTGTCTCTTCGCTTCACTTGCCCAACCAAAGAGTGACTTGTTCGCAGCAGGCCCCACACAGGCTAGGATTCTGAGGGGACTAACACATATATGTCACCAGCTCCCTGTTACTATGGGTATTAAAGGTACTGACATGTATACCTCACCAGCTCCCATATGTTATTAGAGACAGGGCCTAGATAAGATTCAGGAGTGGAGAACTAGAAGTATCAGGCCTCTGAGTTCTGCTTAAGTACAGGCCCAAGGGTACTAGCAGACTAGGGCTGGGGGTCAATTTAGGAATATAGGTCCCCTACGGATGGGTGATGCTGGGAAACTCCAGAGGTCTCTATAAGCCCCCAGTTTCCTCAAGATCCAGGTGTCCTGGCCACTGGGCTAGTGTTAGGAGTCAGAGCAACACTTACCTGTCTGAGGTGAGTGGCATGAGAATGTCAGCATCTGTTGAGTAGGTAATGAAGGACATCCGCAGTTTAGCACTAGGGACGAAGCCAATGCACTAGATCATCAGCCTGTCGGGGACCAGACATGCACAAGTGCCCTGCTCCCACCCCATCTCTTTTGCACTGGGGACATTCAGAGGTGAGGTGTTAAGGTAAAATTGGCAAAGGATTCTAAAGCCCATGGAGATATGTAGGTCCAGGGAAGAAAGAGAAAGTCAGGACAACCCCCTGCTCCATCCCATGCTTTGACTCTCTTCTCCTCTTCTTTCCTCAGTCCCTCCCTCCCTCTCCCTCTCCCTCTCCCTCTCTCTCTCTCTCTCTCTCTCTCTCTCTCTCTCTCTCTCTCCATCTCCCCTTCCCCTCTCTCTTTTCTCCCCTTGTCTTCTATCCTTTCCTCTTTCATATGTACACACTCACATCACCCATTATGAACAGGCAAAGAAGCTCCCACACTTCCCCATAGGGGCATCATCATCCTTGGGCCTGGATATCAAATTCTTTGTATTTCTAGCACCTTTCTTCACCCTCCCTGCCTCCAACTCAAGGAGATCACTCTCTGTCTGGGAAACCCTTCACACACACACACACACACACACACACACACACACACACACACCCCTTCCTCTCTCTCCCTATGGCTCACAGTAGGAAATCAGATCCCCTTGGCTTAGCATGATGTCTACTATGGCTTTGTCCCCAAGTTACCTGTGGTCCTCTTCTCTCAGCCTTTCCTGAGTTACCTTGACTCCCTAGTCTAAGGGAACACCCACTTACTGGGGATAGCTGCTATAGTTTGAGTTGGAAACATCCCTCATAGTTCCATGTTTTCAGCATTTGCTCTCCATCTGGTAAAATTGTTTTGGGTAGCTATAGAATCTTGAGGTGGCATCTAGCTGGTCGAAGCATATCATCAAGTGCAGATCATTGACAATTATAGCCTGGTCCCTGTCCCTGCCATTAGCTTTCTTCTTCTTGGTCTACCATAGTGTGAATAGCCTTGGCTATGGTCTACCATGGTGTGAATAGCCTTGGCTACACACTCCTCTTGCCATGCCTGGGAAGGATAGACTGAAACCCTCTGAACCTCTGAGCTATAGACATCTCTCTTAAGTTGTGTCTGATAAGTATTGCGGTCACAGTAATGTCACTCTCTGACCCTGTTCATTCTCTGGGCTTGAGGACTCAGTTCACATTTCCAGTTTCTCTAGGACCCTGAAACTTTTATCTGAGGGCTCCTGCCTTTCCATGACAAG
>CABHPR010087589.1:0-10636 GCA_902168415.1 Peromyscus melanophrys
CTGAGTCTGAACCAAAGATCACACTTGACAAGGGACAAGAAGCAGGCCCCACTGCTCCTCTCAGCTCCCGTCCAGGCTGGCAAGCCTGGAGACACAGAGCACACAGGATGAAGTCAACCTGTCCTTGCTCTTGGTGACCACAATACTGTCACAGTACTCCAGAGCAGGTGTCAGCGGCTCCCCCCAAGCTTGGTGATCTCTGGGACAGTTACCTGGCTCCCAACCCAAACAGCCACAGGCTGCTATGGCTACCCCAGCAAGCCCTTTGCTCTGTCTCAGGATCCTTCCCATAGTTGACTGAGTCCTACTGTGTACAGTCCATGTGTAAAGGACACTGGCTTTGAACCAGGAAGACACAGGCCTGGAGAGAGCCTTGGGCTCACCCTCCACATTACCTAACGTGCCTCCCAGTCAGCACAGGTCTCCAGCAGTTCTTGCTTCCCGGGACCGCCTGGAGGATGAAAGGGGTGCCAGGACTTACTGGTGGCATCTGTCACTCTCATTGCCACCAGAGCTCACACTGAGAACCTAGCCCTGAACCTGCCAGAGCAGAAGACATCTCCTGGCTGAGTTCAGAAGCCTGGTCCTGTAGCTGGAAGGTTTATTCGGTCCCACCCAGCCCCGAGGCCCCACCTGGCCCCATGGTCCAATAGCTGCTTATAAAATAAATCACTCAGAGGCTTAATATTATTTATAAACTGTATGGCCTATGGCAGGCTTCTCGCTAGCTAGCTTTTTCATCTTAAATTAACCCATTTCTATTAATCTATGTTTTGCCACATGGCCGTGGCATTACCAGTCTGCTGGAATCTTGCTTCTCCTTTGGCAGTAGCTGGTGTCTCTCCCCTCTCCTTTCTTCTCTCCCTATAACTGCTTGGATTTCCCACCTGTCTCTAAGCTGCCTTGCCATAGGCCAATGCAGCTTTATCAACCAATCAGAACAATGCATATTCACAGAGTACAGAAAGACATCCCACAGCACGGTCCCCCTTGGATTCCATCCTTGGTGCACCCACTAGATCTATGGGGCTTTGGACTCCTCTGCATGCTGGCCCTGCAAGCCTGTGGGACCCAAGCACATCCCCTAGACCAAAGCACATCCCCCAGACCAGGTAGGTACCGGTAACTGACAGCCTCAGAATCACCAGGATTCACACTCACACCACAAACCACTGGCTAATTCAAATTATTCAAAGTTTAAATTCAAGCATTTTTTTTTCTTTTTCTGATGCTGGGGGTGGAGCCCAGGGCCTTGAGTGAGGTGAGGCTCTACTACTGAGGTACAGCCCCCAACCCCTCAGAATGCTTAAAACCAAGACCCAAAGTAAATACTTTCGTCTGGTTGTTCCTTTTTTGTTTTCTTTTTGGTTAGGCTTTTGTTTTTGAGACAGGGTCTGGCTGTCTCCAAGACCCTGTGTCGCTGAGGGTGCCGTTGAAGCCCAGATCCTCCAGCATCTTCTTCCAGATTGCTAAGATTACAGGTGTGTGTCACCACACCTGTTTATGCGGTACTGAGAATGGAGCCTAGAGCTCACACCATGCTGGCCCTACACCTTCTCCCTGCCTAGCTCTGAGCACCTGTGGGAGAGACGAATAAGCCAACAAGCTGATTGGTCATCTCTAAGCATTTTGTGCCTGCAAGCGAGGGATGGGACCTGAGTCATGGAAAAGCAAGGAGAATGGCCCTGAGTCAAGCAAGGATACCCAGCCTCCTAGGCCAGCTTGAGCTGAAGTAGATGGTTGCAAGGACCCTGCCGGCTCCAGCAATGTGGGGGTGGTTTGTTGAGTCGTCTGCCTGAAACAGATCTGAGTTTTCAGTCAGTTTCTGCCATTTCTCTGTGTGGCTTCAGGCAAGCGACTTAACTCCTCTGAGTTACCATTTCCACATCTATAAAGGAGCCATACCTACCCTGGTATCATTCTGAGATTAAGCAAATATAAATCCCTTAATCAACAGGGACCCCAGGTGAAGTTCTGAACAGAAAAATAGTTGTGGTTACCCTCAGCACTAGAAGGTTCTCTGACATGTTGTTTACCCTCCTCCCCTCCAGTGTTCCCTAGCCAGAACTTATTCCAAACCCCTTCAGAACATGCAAAATTGCCTGGTCCCTGCTGCCGTCAGGCAGGATTCCAAGTGGCTTTCTGCTGGGCCTCAGTGAGAATCCCAGGCTCTGGACACTGGGAAGAATGGGCACAGGGAGGGGCCCCGCCCCTGCAGCAGAGAGACCATCCATCCCTGAATAAACCGCTGTCACCCGTTCCCTCCCACCCATTCTCTCCCTTAAATAATCCAGCTCTGTTGCCTGGTTGTCTCCAAGCAGCCCCGTCCAGGCTTCCAAGGATGTCTCATAATGGCAGTGCCATTTATGAAGATACCGCAGGGGAAGCAGGGCACAGGAGGAGGTCACAGGATCCAAGGAGGCCTGACATAGCCTCCCAGGGGCCTCTTGTGACAAAGTCCCTGTCCCTAGAAACAGAACTCCTGGGGTGGTGACATCTCCCTAAATCAAAGGCAGGATGGATGGCTGCTTGCCCGAAAAATGTCAGAGAGGTAGAGGGCCACCGACTTACAGGGAAGGTCCTGGACATTGGGAACGTGAGACATGCAGGAACCCAGACAGGAGCTTAAGAGGGTCACCTGAGTTCGGCCCCCTGCCACCCAGCCTCATTACCAACACTGTGGGCTGGTTATTCCAGCAGGGCCGCTGACCCTCTCTGAGCCTCAAAGAACCCTGGTGCTAGAAGACAGCAGCCATAAGACTCTACCAAACCCTTCGTCAGTATGTGTCCAAATGACACAGGAATAGACCCTCTGCCCTCACACTTCCATGGAGAAATGGCCTAAAGCTATGCTTCTGTGCCTGCAGATTGCCCATGAGCGAGACTGGTCATAGTTTTCAGTGGTGTAAGTTTGGAAAATGAAAGGCTCTATGGACAGAGAGCTGATGGGCTGGCTAACTGGAGCATGGAACATTTTATTTTATTTTACTTTATTTTATTTTATTTTATGTGCATGAGTGTTTTGTCTGCATGTGTATATGCACCATGTACATGCCTGGTGCCAGAAGAGGCCAGAAAAGGACACTGAGTGCCCTGAAACTGGAGTTACAGACAGTTGTGAACCACCATGTGGGTGCTGGAAATGGATTTTGGGTCCTCTGGAAGAGCAGTCTATACTCTTAACCACTGAGCCATCTCTCCAGCCCAACTATTTTATTTTTTAAGGTGTGTGTGTGTGCCTGTATTCAGGTATCTGAGGAGGCCAGAAGAGGGTATCAGATGCCCAGGAGCAGAGTTACAGGAGGCCATGAGCCACCTGATATGAGTTCAGGAACCGAACTCTGGAAGAGCAGAAAGAACTCTTAAGCACTGAGCCTTCTCCAGCCCACACACAACTATTTTAGAACAGGAGGCAGATGGATGTAGGCTGAGAGGGGAGTATCTCTAGAGTGGGAATGAGGCCTGGAGGTGGACAGGGACGAGGACAGCCAGGGTGGTGTGGACTGTGGTGGTGGCATCCTAGAATGAGTTAAGGTCTTGTCTCTAGAGGGACTGATCCCAACTACAGGTCATGCCCAGCTCACCCAGGCAGCTAAACACACAGACCAGAGACTGGAATGAGCTTGGAAATACTGTATCCAAGGATAAGGGCCAGGAGTGAACAGATACTATGCAACACCATTGACAGACAGTATCACGGGTGTAGACAGACTACCCCTGTACACAGGATGCCATTTTTGTTTTCTGCAATGTTGGGAGAGAACCAGGGCTTTAGACATGCTATATTATCACTCTGCCACTGAACTACACTCCCAGCTGAAACACTATATATATATTCACCTCTGGGAGCTAGAGAGATGCTCAGTGGTTAAGAGCACTACTGCTCAAAAGACCCAGATTTGATTCTCAGCACCCACATGATAGCTCACAACTGCCTGTATCCCCATGCCTAGGGGATACTTTCTTCTGACCTCCTGCACACACACGGTGCACAGATATACACTCAGGCACATACACATTCCCATAAAAAATAAAATATATTTTTTTAAATTTCATCTCTGAGCTGGAGAGATGGCTCAATGGTTAAGAGCACTGACTGCTCTTCCAGAGATCCTGAGTTCAATTCCCAGCAACCACATGGTGGCTCACAACTGTCTATAATGAGACCTGGTGCCCTCTTCTGGCATGCAGGCATACATGCAGGCAAAACACTGTATACATAATAAATAAATAAATCTTTAAAAAAAAAAAAAAAGCACTGGCTGCTCTTCCTGAGTTCAATTCCCAGCAACCACATGGTGGCTCACAACCATCTAGAGTGGGATCTGATGCATTCTTCTGGCATTACATGCAGTTAGAGCATATATATACACATACAAACAAAAATTTCATCTCTTAGCTGGGCATGATGGCACCAATCTAATCCGAGCACTTGGGAAGGCAGAGGCAGGTGGATTTCTGAATTCAAGTCCATGTTGATCTACAGTGAGAGTTCCAGGACTACGTATATATGTATGTATGTAATTTCATCTTTCATGATTTCTTAGTAATCTTTCTTTTTCACTTCCTATTGGTTTGAAGTGTGTGTGTTGTTGTTTGGGTTTTTTGGTTTTTATTTTTGTTTTTGTTTTGTTTCTGTTTTGTCTGTTTGCTTGCTTGTTTGTTTGTTTTTGGAGTCAGCTCAAGCTTGCAGCAATCCACTTGCCTCCCCCGGCCAAGTGCTAGGATTACAGACTTACACGGCCACACCCAGTTCCCACTGGGGTTTCTACTGGAATGTTTGAAAGCAACCACAGACCTCACACCAGTTCACAGACCCCACATCAGACTGTGAGGGATGTGACACACACCATTCCAGAAGCAAAGTGTAAAAAGGACAGCCAGCGTGTCCCACCAGACCTGACCTTGACCCTGGACTAAGTTCCCTAGGGTAGCATCGCCTGCCCTCTTCTTGACTGTTCCCAGCAACTCACTACCAGAAATCTCAGTCTCTTCCTCTCTCTCTCTCTCTCTCTCTCACTCACTCTCTCTCCCCCCCCCCTTCTTCCCTCCTTTTGAGACAAAGTCTCATGCAGCCCAAACCAACCCTTGAACTCCTGATCCTCCTGCCTCCACCTCCCAAGTGCTGGGATTATAGACGTGCCCCAGTACACCTGGCTCGCCCAAGTCAATGTCTTCAGTCCAGTGGCTGGCAGCGATGTTTTTGAAGAGACGCTGATGCTTCCTGCTGCTTTGCCAGCTTGCAGACACCTAGCAGAGGCAACGACAACTCCCAGGCCTGTTCCTCCCTCAAACAACCTCAGCTGCACTGCAGCCCCCTACATTCGCACCCACTGGACTCAGGGTTCTGCTGGAAAGCAGACCTCCCTCCATAGGCTCTCAAAATCCTGCAGGAAGGTGCAAGCAGGAGCAGGCACCAGACCATTCTTCCCCGGTCCTCAGTCACTAGCAGAAGCCATGGAGGACACCTTTCCAGGGTGGGTGGGGACGATGTTGACTGGGAACCCCTGGGCCAAAGGACACTGAGCCCTCTTCTGACTATACCCAGCTAACACAACTTAGTTACAGCACCCCCACCCCCACCCCAGCGTGTTAGTCAGAATTCACTGGCAGGGATACGGGGCTGCCCTGGCCAAGACTCAGAGAGCTTCCCAGGTCTGAACCAGCATGGCTTATGATTGCACCTCCCCCCACCTCCAGCAGGGAGCAGGAACTGTGAAGCAAGGCCAGATACCCTGAAGCAGGTTAGTTTACCTCCCGAACCTCAGTTTCCTTGTCTACTCAAAGAAGAAAATGGAATTCCTGCTTCATGGGGCCTCCGTGAAGGACCGTGGGGGAAATGTGGCACAGTGAGCTCCTGTGCCTCTGCCCTCTCCTCTACCTGCCCCCCAACACAGAACCTATTATAACCTGTCCCCTCTTCATAACGGTCCTGGGCAGGGGCTCCTCTAGGGGCAACGTCAGGGGAGGGAGCTCCATGGCTGGGTTCCAGAGGAACGGAGCCCATCCTGTCTTCCTTTCCTGTCAAACAATCAGCTCTCCTCCACTGAGGGGAAAATGGAGCCAGGCTTGAAAGAGCCGTGATCAGGCTTCTAGAGACCCAAGTTCCAGCCCAAACCCTATTTCCCTGGGACTAGACTGGACAGATTAGGGGACCCGGCCTCAGTCTGCTCATCTGTACAATGGGCAGAATCATCCTTGCCTTGTGCTCTTCTCAGCTCCATCTATGGTGGGGGGGAGGGCGGTAGATGCCCATTTGGTGGCAGGTGACAAACTTCAGGTAACTTAGAGGCATTGTTGGAATGGGCCCATGGATCCACTTCCATGGAACCTTGGGCCAAGAGGACAGTTGGAGAGGATCTCCCCACCTCACCCCAGAACCCCCAATCCTCCCTGAGATGCTGCTCCTTCCTTCCCTGGGTGGTATATCTACTTCATAGTGGCCATTTCCGTCCTAAGGCCGACTCTGTTACTGTCTTCATTATACAAATGCATAAATTGAGATAATGGGCAGTTGAGGAATTTGCCCTGCATCCCCCAGTCCACCAGTGCCCTTGTGCCAAATGCTGCCTGATTGGATTCCTCTTACTGACTGGAGCTGCCCTTGAAGGCAGTAGTTCTCTTTGCTGCAGGACTGAGGTGTCAGGGTGGACTTCATCCTTCCTCTCAATGAATCTGACAGCCACTTCCAGCTGGCTCTCTCTCCTCCCTCCCTCTCTCTCTCTCTCTCTCTCTCTCTCTCTCTCTCTCTCTCTCTCTCTCTCTCTCTCTCTTTCCCTCTCTCTCTCTCTCACACACACACACACACCCCATCACCATCACCATCACCACTACCAACACCAACAACACCACACCACACCACACACACACCATCACCATCACCACTACCACCACCACCACCACACCACACCATACCACACCACACCACCATCACCATCAGCACCAGGAGTCTCAATAGTTTAGCTTTCAAATATTTGAGAAATACCATGCCATATCCGCCCTCCACCCCCAGACTCCCCAACTAAACACCCTAGCTTTCAAAGGCTATGGGAACCTTGGAAACACAAGAGTTCTGAGTTCTTTTTCTACCTCCCCTGTGGGATTCTTTCCCAAGATGGTCAAGAAAGGAGTCTTTGTCTCTCCACCCATCCCCTCCCACACCGCTGGAAGCTGACTCTTGGCTCTAACTTCGCACCTAACTGGCACTTTAAGAAACTGTAGTCTGATCCTGAGCCCCCTTCACTTGCCTCCCAGCCTGTCACCTGTTACCTGGCCCCCGACTTCTGCTTTGGGGAGGGTACAGCAGTGGTTGGCTGCAAGTGAGAAGGCTAGGCATGCTGCCGTCTGAGGTCCTAAGTGAGGGAGGGACAGGCCAGGCCAGGAGGGAGGGATGGAACCCCAGCACGTCTGAGAGCTTCCTGCTCTGGGGCCTTGTAGGCATGTGAAGGGTAAGTGAGTTCTCTCACCTCCTCTCCCAGGCTGCCTCCCCACCCTGCAAAGCCTCCCCACGTTATCACATAACGCCTATGGAGTTTCCATTAGAGAGGATGGTAGGCTTCTGGACAGTGGTCACCGAGGAGCCTTAGAAATGCAGTTAGTGCTATTGTATGAATCAGTTAAAAATACTGGAAGGCCTGGAGGGACGGACGATTCAGCAGTTAGGAAGCATTGCCTACTCTTCCAGAGGACCTGGGTTCAATTTCCAGCACCCACGTGGCAGTTAACAATTACCTGTAACTCCACTCTCGGGGACCTGATGCCTTCTTCTATCCTTCAAGCACACTAGGCACACACCTGGTGTCCACAGGGACCAGAAGAGGACATCAGATTCCCTGGGACTGGAATGAGAGACAGTTATGAGCTGTCAAGTGAGTGTTGGGAATTGAACTTCAGTCCTCTGGAAGAGCAGCCAGCGCTCTTAACTGCTGAGCCGTCTCCCCAGCCCCATGTTATGTATATTCTATGTATACATGTGGTTGGTCAAAGCACTCAGGACCTAGTTCATACAAAGCATGTACTCTGGGAATAGTAAGATGGCTCCGAAGGTAAGTGTGCTTGCTGCCAAGCCTGGCGACCTGAGTTCCATTCCTGGGACCCACAGTAGAAGAAGAAAACCAGCTCCCACAAAGTGACCTCTGATCACCATATGTGTACATGTGTACACACACAAATAAAATTTAAAAATTAAAAATAAGAAAGCGTTCAGCCAGGTGTGGTGGTGCACACCTTTAATCCCAGTGCTAAGGAGGCAGAGGCAGGCAGATCTCTGAGTTCAAGACTAGCCTGGTCTACAAAGTGAGTTCCAGGACAGCCAGGGCTACACGGAGAAATCCTATCTCAACCCCTCACACCCCCCCAAAAAAAATTCATTCTGTCATTCAGCTACACCTCCAGCCTGTTACACATCTTCTACCACAATTTGAAACAAACACAAAAGACAACTCACAAGATGGGAGAAAATAATTTAAAAACAAAAACAAAAACAACCCAACAAACACACAAAAGTCGGCCTCCCCCCCCAAGAGGCCCCAGGGGTCCTGAGGTCTGGCTCTGAGTCTGGCCGACCAGCAGAGGTGGAGACCCCACACAGCGTGGGAAAGTTCTCCAGCTGCTCTCTTCCAGCTGCTCCCATAGCAACCCAGGGGGCCAGGGGCAGACCGTGGAAACCAAGAAACCCTGATCTCCGCACCATCGCAGAGGCCAGCGCTAGACTGTGGGGATGGTGTGGGGAGCAGGCCTCAAAGCTGGTACCAGGGCCCCAGGGCTGTCCTCGCAGGAAAGTCAGGCCAGTGGGTCTGGCGGGGTTCCAGCACACCTAGACCTTATCTCCGACTCTCTCCAGTCCCGCAAGGGCCCCATCCTACAGGGCCCACCTCAAACCAATCCTTCTTCTGGCTTCTAACGCCAGGCATGTGGTCCTCAGTCCCTCCTTTGGATGCAGGGTGATGTTGTGAAGGACTGTGTGGGCTGGAGTCTGACAGGGGACTGTGGCCTTGACTGTTTCTTACACTCAGCCCCTCATCTGTAAAAAGGGCACAATAATGCCCATTTTGAGTTACGTTGATGATCACAGCAGATGAGTTAAGTTGATGGAGGTCAACATAGAGTAGTACATGTTCATTATTAGATGGTCTTTCTCTTCCATTTCCAATCTAGGATCTAATGGAGCCAACAGTGTCCCGTCCCCCCCCCCCCCCCCCGGACCCCCACCCTCCCCCTCCCCACTGTGAACCCAGTGCCTTCTCATAGGCCTCAGTTTCTCTCACTGTAAAATGCAAGCATACAACTATCCAGTGTTTCAACTACCTAGAGCAGAGGCCAGCCTGGGTTGCACAAGACCCCGTCTCAAAAAAAAACCCACAAGGCTGGGCATGGAGGCAGGCAGATCTCTGTGACTTGGAGGCCAACCTGGTCTACACAGCAAATTCCAAGACAGCCAGAGTTACACGGTAAAAGTTGTTGAACAGCTGCATCTGAGGCGTCATGAAAATGTAAAATCACAGACTGGTGATAGCCAGGTGGCAGGTGCCAGATGTGGAAGAGACTCCACCGCAGTGGCTTGCTAGGATCAAGACTTTGAGAAAGGTCACCCAAGGGTAAGGATGACACTGGCTAAGGTGGCACCTCTGGGGTGCTGGAATGTTCTTCGGAGTGTTCTAGGCAGGGACTTCACAGGCCTGAGCAGGTAGCTGTAGAACTCAGGGAGCCAGAACGCTAAGATTCTATTCGTGCATTCAGCGCCCCCTGGTGGTCCAGGCCTGCCATCCCATCTACTCTCCAGGATAAGGCAAAAGGCCAGCCCGGGCTACAGGGTGAGTGGAAGGCTCAGCCTGGGCACCTTGGTGAGACTTTCCTTCTCAAAATAAACAATAAAGAAGGCTAGTCATACAGCTCAGTAGAGCAGCGTGGCTAGCATGTAGGAGGCCCCAGGTTCACTCAGACCCTAGTAACAGACCGGCTCTCTCCAGTCTCCTTCCCTCTCTCCCTGCCTATGCATTATTTTGTCACCCCATTACCCACTAAGTATCATTTCTTTTAGTTTCTTAAACCAGACAAGTGGGCCCCTCCCTCCAGACCTTTGCACTCGCAAGTTTTTCTTCCTAAAACTCCCTTCCTTTAGACCCCTCTTCATTTTGGTGAGGTGTTTGCTTAAATGTCCCTTCCTTAAAGAGGTCTTTTCTGGCCAGGTGGTGGCGGCGGCGGTGATGCATGCCTTTAATCCCAGCACTCGGGAGGCAGAGCCACGCGGCGGATCTCTATGAGTTCGAGGCCACCCTGGGCTACAGAGTGAGTTCCAGGAAAGGCACAAAGCTACACAGAGAAACCCTGTCTCGAAAAAAAAACAAAAAAAAAAAGGTCTTTCCTGCTCCTCAGCCCCTCTCTATGGCATCATGCTCTGGACCCCAGTTGTTGCCCAGGATTATCCCCATCTGATGGGCTTCCCTGTTCTCTGTCTCTTGAGAAAGATGTGAGCTTGTGAGCAAAACTTGACCATCCAGGTTTCAGCTTCATACAGAGCTGATGCTACTAAAGAAACATTATGGTCATCACCAGCGCATCATCAGAGCTTCAGTCTTCTCAGGGTGACAAGAAGGAGTTCAATATTTGTTTTTTGTCCCCCCCCCCAAAAAAAAAA
>CABHPR010087590.1:0-10268 GCA_902168415.1 Peromyscus melanophrys
TTTTTTTTAAATTATCCTGATTTGCTTGTGTTGAAGGACTGAGTCTTCTAATTGACTTACCAACAGTCACTTTGAACATTATTTCTTTCACCCTTTAGTTGGCAAAACAACAATGCTTGACTTAAATGGTCTCATTCATAACACATTTCCCTTATTTTCCTGGAGACACCACACTGGTCAACTTACTCTTTCTTTTCCTAGACCACTTAATACCATTATTCTTCCTTGTCTCAATCTTTCTACTTTCCTAAAACCTAGGCTACTATCTACTTGCCACAATCAGCTTAAACATTTAGAGATGTTGGATTAGCCTCCCAGCCGATTAACAGGGAGTCAAGGCATATTGCTAAACAGGTCATTGAATGTCTCTTAAAATTTCCCTGAACCTACAGTATCCAAATAATTTTACTTTCTTTTTTTTTTTAATTTTTTTTAAATTTTTTTTTAAAATTTTACTTTCTTGACCCACACTCATCTAACACTATCTTATCATTTTCTCTGGTTGGTGAACATACTAACATCTTATTTATTTATTTTTTCTCAAATGCAATGGATGTGTTCCTGTGCCAGGGTTTGGCATTTTATGGTTCCCGCTACATTTAATGCACTTTCCCTGACCAATCAATATACTTACAGGGCCCATTCCCTTTCACTTTGAGGTAATTACTTGTGTCACATCATCAGCGATCCCTTCTAGGTCACTTCATCTGAAACTGTCACAGTCTTCTACCGATACATGAGCACATCTTGCACTTTACCTGCTTTATTTGACTTTTTTGCCCTATTTACTATACAGAGTATTTCCTTCTTTTTGAGTGTGTTTTGCCTATTCTCACATTGGAAGTGCAAAAGGAAACTAGGAATTTTTGTCTCTACTGGTGTGTGTGTGTGTGTGTGTGTGTGTGTGTGTGTGTGTGTGTATAATTATAATTAATGACTTCCACTTTTCAGTCAGAAAAGTTTTTGAACTGGGCTTAGGGCAAATGTATAATATCATTAATTAAAAACTTAAAAATGAATGAATGAGAACTGCATTAAGCATGTTACCATCTGAGATACTACAAATATTTTCACACTGTTATTGCAAAATTACTTCTAGCATTAATTTTAATTTTTTAGTATGTGTTTTTACTGTTTGGTGTCACATAGCTTATTAATGTTATTGTTGTTGTTTTTGTTTTGCCTAAGCTATAATTTTCAAATATTCATTTGTTTTAATTGATTCTTTTAAAAGGTGTTTTTGTTTGTCTACTGCATTATATAACTCGAAACTTCCTAAATTTGTATTAACTTGGATCCTCAAGGAAGTATTATCATCAGCAGGGCCAGCCAAAAAAAACACATTCTGGGCAAAGCCAGTGGATTAAGAAGTGTGGAAGGAGGGTGGGAAAGCCAGGAGGCCAGCAGGAAGTTCTCATTCCAGAAAAAGAGAATACCTCATAGACAAGTCTGATTGCTATTCTAATAAAGGTTGTTCAAAAAGGCTATGAGAGCATGAAATCATTAATGATATTTTGAGTTCTTGGAAGCAAGATTAGCCCCTTGGAGGGCTCCCCAAAGGAGTAGGTCTGCTTGAATTTCCTGTCCCTTTTTCAGCTGTTAGTTACAGTTCCCCAAAACATATGGCTTCATCAGCAAAGCTGAGACTAATCTCAAAGAGCAGCATTTGAGATATTTGCAGGTAAACCATGAAAGGGCAGCCACAGATCACCAAGCACATTCTCAAGAACACTGCCTTTCTATTACACTATATTTTCAAGAATACCAACACATTTCTTCAAATTCGGTTAAGTAATTTTGTGAGATGTTTTTCGTATACATAATATAAAATTGAAAAAAGGAAGCTGATGCATTAATTTACTCTGCATACTTCAAAACTTTGTGTTTTGAGTACAAACAATCAAAGATGCCCTCCTGCAAATTTGAAACAGGGTTGACTGGATTTCCGACTCTTCTCACATGCATCAGGGGCACATCACCATCTTTATGTGTCCCCCTGCCTGCTTTGTGTCAGTGGTGCTTCCATCCTTAGAGTGCAGATTTATATTCTAAATAAGGACCCACTGGTGTGAGTGAATAACTCAGTTCCAAGGCTGTTTCTTTCCCCAACTCACACTAGGACAATATTCCGGAAAGAACAAAAGAAAACAAAAATCCTTCCCCCTTATCATTATCTTTGGTTTTGGAAAATGAGTGTGATACTTGGAACTTTTGAGGGGTGTCCTGTCACCATGAGGTGACAGAAAGAAGGAAAAGACAGAAGTGCAGGGGTAATGGACGACACAGAATCTATGTCTCTAATGACATCTTTCGGCTCCCTGCCACAAGAAAAATATACTCTGGTTTACCAATTTTGGTTACCTTTCAGTGGTCCAAATTAATATGTTGTATACCTATAGGTTGTATTATTTAGATTATAATAAATAGCCATAGCATATTGTTAATATTTCCATCTATCTACATAAGTTATATATTCGCATATACATGTGCAGAGAACTTCACTTCCACTAATGAACTCAAGTATAGATGAAATAACACAATTATAATTGTGAATCATATGTTTGTGCCTTTGTTCTTTATTTAAATATTTTTTTAACTTTTTTTAGATTATAATGTAATTACATCATTTCCCTCTTCTCTTCTCTCCCTTCAAAACCTCCCATGTACCTAGACACCATTTCTCTTTAAAGAAAGGGTTATAATTTTCTCCTCAGTTTTATTGTTGCATATTATGTATATATGAGGCTTCTCCCACTCTTTTTCTCAAAAAATTCATCTCTCATACCTCCTACAGGTATTTTGAAAATGTCATGAAATTTAATTTTCACTCAGAAGACCAGACTCAAATTAATGGTATCAAAATATATAAGCTTGAACACTGTTGCCAAACTTTCTGAGAAGTATTAACAAAAAATAAAAATAAAAAATACTGTGTCCTAAATTTGGCTTTCTTACATGTGTACCCACTTTTCATAAGTGGAAAATATTTATGCATCATTTAAATATCTTACACTATTATTCATTTTAATTTCACATTTTTTAGTCAACAATCAAATTGAGTATTTTCTAGCCTCTATAAAAGAAAATTGTTTGATAATGATACCTTTTGTCACTGTTTCATCTGAACCCAGATGAAACTCAATTGGCTTAATTAACTAGAAATAACTTACGTTTTTGATATCTAGCACAAGTTACACACATAAATTGTTTTATATGAAAATCAGCAATTTTCAAGGTTATTGCAGTCACATCTGAATTAGTTGTTGTCTTTAAGTATTTATGCTAACGTTCACAGAAGCTTGTGATAGCCCAAAACTGGGAATTACCAAATATTAGTGATTTATGAAAATATAAAATCAGGTCCAGTGAATGCACAGGTACATAAAACAGAGCAGACTGCAGGGGAATGTTAGATGGCAATGAAAATGAACAAACCTGGAGCCTACAAACCTTATACAACTGGAAACAACAGATGCAAAAGACTTCGTGTTACATAATTCCAGTCACATGCTTTCCAAAGTCCCCAAATAATGTTGGTTATTAAAGGGAGTGGTAATATGGAAACTTCAGGTTCATAACAATTTCACAGTTTTGTTTGTGATCATAGATACATGGTTGTATATATGTCAAAACTCATCAAATTCAGCATTAAATTCAGTTTAATCTTTCTGAATATGATCATAGAATAAGAATATTTTAAAAATAAAGATAATGAAAAGTATAGATGAGTACACACCAGACCCTATTCCAACACTCAGAAGCAAAACTGTCAGTCCTGATGGTGTTGGACTGTAGTCATAGAGACTGGCGGTTCAAACAATAGGATGGCATGTTCAAGCCTTGCCTGAAAGACAGAGTAAATTCAATGCCAGCCTGTAAAATGTAGAAAGACTCTCTCCCAAAAATAAAAATAAATAAAGTAAGATCAGGGCTGTGATAAAGGTGATAAAGGTTAGTGATAGGGCACTCACTTAGTGTAGACGGGTTCAACGCTCAGTATTGAAAAAAAAAAACATGTGGGGGGGGGCAGAATAAACCTCAGTCTTCTGACATCAATTTTCCAACTAAAATATTTAGATGATGCATCCTATTATTATTTAATTGAGATATAACTGCAGCCTGCTCAATTTGCATAATGTTATTTGAAGGTATGCATTATTCAAGGCTGACCATTTGGTATTGGATAAGCAGTTGGTGTGCTCATCCCTAGTGAAGACTGTTTCTCCTGCTCTCTCATCACTCATTAGTACAGTTTTGACATCATGAGCTTTCCCTCGTGCTTGCAAGCATGCCTATTACTGTTGTGATTGTTCAGGTCATATTCAGTCAGCCATGTTGGTGAGAATATATACACAATAATTTTTTTAAATGACGTGAACTTAGGGAAATGATATAACACAAACAAGCAAACCCGAAGATATCCACATATATTCACTATTATGTGTATGGCTATTTGCATCTATACTTGAGTTAGCATGTGGAATTGAAGTTCTCAGTACATGTATATGTATACATACGTATGCATACACACATATAATGACACTAATACAAATATTAAAATAAACAAATGCTTTCTTTACTTAAGAAATGCAATATACTGCTGCATAGTATATTAATTAGATTCGTTTTTAAATTTCTAAAAGTAATCCATGAATAATAGACTATTCAGTTTTTATTTTTCTTGTGGCAGGAAGTCCAAGGATGTTATTGAAGAGATAAATTTTGTCTCTTCCATCATACTTGGAATTTTGTCTTTTTCTTCATCCTTGATGTCTTAGGGTTTCTATTGCTGTGAAGAGACACCATGACCACAGCAACTCTTATACAGGAAACTATTTAATTGTGGCTGGCTTACAGTTCAGAGGTTCAGTCCATTATCATCATGACAGGAAGCATGGCAGCATGCAGGCAGACATGATGCTGGAAAGGTAGCTGAGAGTTTTACATCTGGATCTACAGGCAGCAGGAAGAAAGAATGAGCCACCAGGCTTGGCTTGAACTTCTAAAACCTCAAAGCCTGCCCCAGTGACTTATTTCCTCCAACAAGACAACACTTAATCAACAAGGCCACACCTCCTAATAGTGCCACTCCCTATGACCCTATAGGGGCCTTTTCATTCAAACCACCAAATTTGTCTTATCCTTTTAATAATAAATTTTAAAAACTTAACTGGTGTTTGCTCCTTATTCATTTCCTAGAAATGGTCTCTATGTATTGTCTTTGCTTAGCAAAACAATAAAGCTATGGTAACCAATACCAGCTCCCATGAGTCAGATGTATCCACCATCAGCCTAAAACACTTCAAAACCAGTGTTTTACCTTCCAGAAAATAATTTAGCAGTTTGAAAATTATAATCAGAGCTTAAAATTTACTTTCTACAACAATGTCTTTCTGAATAATTTGCAATTCATCAAAAAAATTTCCTGGCATGTACTAACTGGTCAGTGATCCTTACAGTGGCACAGCATATTATATTTTGGTGTTTTGTCCATATACTTGAACTACTCAGATTAATTATTAGTTACATTCTCCTTATTGTCTTGGTTCTACTATAACACTGACCAGAGAATCCAGGAATAAATCGTGTGGTTTTTGCTGTCCTTAGCATTAGGAAAGTAAGGAGACTAGAAGGATACATGTCTTTGGGGGAAATGGAAAGGCAACTTATGAAAAATTAAAGAGGACAGAGGTTTTCTCTTGTTACTTTGCTGATCACATGAATGCCATTCTATTGAAATATATATAGTTCAGCAATGGTTTCACTTTTATATTTTAAATCGTTTTATTCACAGATTGTCAGTGCAAACCAGTATCTAATCACTTCTTTAAGTAAATTAATTGAGGAATAGAGGAAGAGATAGAAAAGAACACAATGAGATGATTTAAGCATATTTTGAATGTAGCTAAAATTTCATTATTAGGAAATTTAATGAGTAAAAGGCCATTATAGACTGGCAAGATTTCCTGTAGATTTCCTATGTGCTCTAACTTGACTTCCTTTTAAAATGACTTTAGTGAAATTCTGAATAAAATGTTAGCATTAAGTTGCAGAAACAGCTTTTGAATAAAAGTGGCATTGGGTCAAATCCCCTGGGGAGACCTAGGTTCATTTCCCAGCATCCACATGGCTGCTTATGACCCTCTTTAACTCCAGAGCAGATCTGATCTTCCTGATGGTTCCTGCAGACACTGAGTGCACACAGTACAATCATAAATATGCAGAAAAAATATATGGAAATTTATTTTGTGTTGCGTGTGTACATGCGTACACATACACACACAAAGACACACACACACACAACACACACACACACACACACACACACACACACACACACACACACACACACACACACACACACGAGGTACCCTACAAAGGGATAATGCTCCTCTGAATCCACAGGCTGCCAAATAAAAAGGCTTGAACCCTCTCTGTATGTTGTTAGTCAAGAGCATCCTGAGGACATTCAAAGCAATACAGGGTATTGCCAAGTGTTCTGGGTTGCCCACCAGACCTTATATATTATTGCTGAAAATGCTACATATTCTAGATCAGCAAATTGTTAAGTTTATTCTGGCAGAGATTCTGAGCCATTATAACTATTAAAATTAATATGTTTGAATAAAATTTTAATTTTTGTCTACTAAGAAATTGTGCTTACTGAAAAATAATACATTTTGGATTTAACATTTTAGCATATATATATATATATGAGAGATAATTATTTTACTGTCCATAGGTATGTACAAATATTCTCAAACTGTATGCACATTACAAAGCCTTATTATTGTAAGGAAAATGTGTTTGCCACACTTAAAGATTCCAAATAATATTTTCTTTCTTTGAATTTAAGAAATTGTATAAATTAATATAAAACCTGAAATAAAGTGAACAAAACAAGAAGACAGTACATTTTCCACATCTGCATGATATTTTAATGATGTAATGGAACTCAAAATCTTTTATGCAAGTACCTTATTATCAACCTAACCAGTAGATAAAAATAGTGAGATGAGGCTGTGAAATATAGATAGAGGTTCTGGGTTGCACATGAAGCAATAAGCATAAAGCATCATATGAACTGAAGAGATAAAAGAAGCATGGCTCTGAATGTCATTTTGAAGAAGATCTGATTCTTTGTCATTATAAAAGTAAAACATTAGAATTTAGAGGATTATTGATTTTTTAAGAATGAGAAAGATCGCAGGCTTGCAAGTTATTAAGCACAGGTGGATATATCTGGAAATAGCTATGATAGGCATGTAGTATGATAAATATGCACATTTATCCTTGATGTGCTTAGTCACTAAAATCAGACATTACTATACTAGTAAATAAATGTGTACATTTAAACACATATGCATATATACACATATAAACACACATATGCATATGCACATATATTGCAAAGAATCACTGACTTATTTGATATACACAAATGCTGCCTTACTGAATAGTAATATATATGATAACAACATCTTTATAAAAAGTAAAATAGGTAGATGAGAAAGACCTGACCTCATAACTAACATGTTTGATATTTAAACTTATGTTCTTCCTCTATACTCTAAATGTATTAAACAATAAATAAAGTCTATTAACATAAAATTGTCAAATAAGTATGGTTGATTGTTCATAACAGACTTGGATTGACAAATGATTGTTATTTTGTATTCTAATATCCCATATAATCTTGTTTCCCAGCATAATTCCTCCTTCAGGAAAATGCATCTTCTCAGAAGTCATTTGGAGTCTCGCATTCTGCTCACTCAGGTACAAACTTTGTGAATGCTGATATACAAGCATGTGACTTGGATTTTACATGCACAAAAGTACATTTAAGAAAGGATAAAACAGGCCACTTCCTGAGACTTAGAGACCGGTCAGCTCCCAGCCTGCCCAGCTCCCATCCTGCCCTGGACTTCCCTTCTGGACAAGGTGAGTGCCTGCCCTCACCCTAGACCCCGTCCCTGGGAGCCAGCCACCCCTGGGAAGACCTGCTCACCTTGGCCCCAGATTCTGGCCAGCGGGCAGGCTCCCTTCTACCCCCACCCCTACCGGGAAGGCCCCCCTTCCCCAAGATTCCCTGCAGTCTCCAAGCACTGCCCCCAAGTCCACCATCCCCGGAGACCCGCCACTTCCTGAGACTTAGAGACCGGCCCCACCTCCCATCCTGCCCTGGACTTCCCTTCTGGACAAAGAGCTGCCATCTTGCCTCCGACTTCCCATCTGGATAACAGCTCCCAACCTGCCTCGCACTTCCCATTTGGACAAGAGAGTCCCATCTGGACAAGAGAGAGAGACTTCCCGAATCTGTCAGCTCTTTCTGCACCAAGTGCACCAATAAGACCAAGATCGAACACAAGGAGATGGGCAGACGTCAAGGCAGAAGTACATACAACAAAATGAAGAGCAATACTGCATCACCAGAACCTAGCCCTCCTCCAACATCTAGAGCTGATCATCAAAAATTGGAAGAAGCAGAAGAAAACAGCCTTATGAATTACATCATGAAGAAGGTAGAGGCTTATATAGAAGAACAGACAAAAAATGGCAAGAACGCTGTAAAAACCTAGAGGAAAGGACAATTAAATTAGAAGAAAACAATAAAGTCCTGGAAGAAAACAATAAAGCACTGAAAGAAAGCCATGAAAAAGCAATGAAACAGGTCCAAGACCTGCAAAGGGAAATAGAAAAAATGAAGAACACACAAACAGAGGAAATGCTGGAAATAGAAAATCTAAGTAAACGATCAGGAACTTCAGACGCAAGTATAACCAACAGAATGCAAGAGATGGAAGAGAGGATCTCTGGCGTTGAAGATAAAGTAGAAGAAATAGATTCATCAGTCAAAGAAAACACTAAAGCCAACAAAGTCATGACCCAAAATGTCCAAGAAATCTGGGACACCATGAAAAGACCAAACCTGCGAATAATAGGGATAGAAGAAGGAGAAGAATACCAACTTAAAGGCACAGAAAATATATTCAACAAGATCATAGAAGAAAACTTTCCCAACTTAAAGAAGGAAATGCCTATGAAGATACAAGAAGCCTATAGAACACCAAACAGAATAGACCCCCCAAAAAAGTCCCCTCGCCACATAATAATTAAACAACTAAACATACAGAATAAAGAAAGAATATTAAGAGCAGCAAAGGAAAAAGGCCAAGTGACCTATAAAGGCAAACCCATCAGAATAACACCCGATTTCTCAATGGAGACTTTGAAAGCCAGAAGAGCATGGACAGATGTAATGCAGACACTAAGAGATCATGGATGCCAGCCTAGACTAATGTACCCAGCAAAACTTTCAATCATCATAGACGGAGTGAACAAGACATTTCAAGACAAAGCCAGATTTAAACAATACTTATCCACAAACCCAGCCCTACAGAAAGCACTAGAAGGAAAATTCCAACCCAAGGAAGTCAGATACACCCTTGAAAACACAGGCAATAGATAACACCACAGCAGTAAACCCCAAAGATAAGAAGTACAGACACACTACCACCAAAAATAACAGGAATGAACAACCACTGGTCATTAATATCTCTTAATATCAATGGACTTAATTCACCAATAAAAAGACACAGGTTTACAGAATGGATACGAAAGCAGGACCCATCTTCCTGCTGCATACAAGAAACACACCTCAAATACAAAGACAGACACTACCTAAGAATAAAAGGCTGGGAAAAGACTTTCCAATCAAACGGTCTTAAGAAACAAGCGGGTGTAGCCATCCTGATATCCAACAAAATAGACTTCAAACTAAAATCAATCAAAAGAGATCAAGAAGGGCATTACATATTCATCACAGGAAGGATCCACCAAGAGGAAGTTTCAGTTCTGAACATTTATGCCCCAAACACAAGGGCACCCACATATGTAAAAGAAACACTACTAAAGCTTAAACCACATATAAATCCCCACACATTAATAGTGGGAGACTTCAACACCCCACTTTCACCACTGGACAGATCTCCTAAATGGAAACTTAACAGAGAAATAAAGGACTTAACTGATGTCATGACCCAAATGGACTTAATTGATATCTACAGAACATTCCATCCTAACAGAAAAGAATATACTTTCTTCTCAGCACCCCATGGAACCTTCTCCAAAATCGACCACATACTTGGCCACAAAGCAAATCTCAACAGATACAAAACAATTGGAATAGCCTCCTGTGTTCTATCAGACCACCAAGGTTTAAAGTTAGATTTCAACAACAACAAAAACTACAGAAAACCTACAATCTC
>CABHPR010087592.1:0-23018 GCA_902168415.1 Peromyscus melanophrys
AAAAAAAAAAAAAAAAAAAAAACTTGAACCTTCTCTCTTGTTCTTGAAAATTCTCTTGTCTTCCTCAGAACTTTATCCTAAAGAAGAGATGGTACTACACCCATCTCAAATTGTCCCTTTCCATCCCACAGTGACTAATTCTCATTTCAGGATGTGGTTGGTCATCTCTCACCATGCAACTGTGTCCTAGTTAGACCCCACTGCCCACTCCCATCTCCTAACCAAACTCCTCAGAGATGAAAATATAATTTAATTCAACATTCATGTAAGTTCAGTGTACTTTCTACAATGGTTTCCTATTGTTTACAACATGGAACAGGTCTCATCCCAGGCAGTTTCTTCCTGTATTAGCTCCATCAGTCTATTCTGGACCTTTATCCTCTGCCTAGGGGATTCTGTGTTCTCACAGCCATAGTACCACAGTCCTCCTTCAGGAAAATCCCTGGATCCCCTGAAATTGGTAAGCCTACATGGTCATGAGAGCAAAAGGCTGTCTGTGTCTGGAGGCTGTGAGAGAGACTGTTAATCTTTCACAAGAACAGAACAATTATTTATACGGAATTTTCTCATCATTTTCCTGGTTCCAGGATACGTCATTTTGCATTATGGAAACAACTTCTTTTAGCCCTTCAGTGTCCAATAGACTATGACTTGAGACTTGTCTGAGTCAGTATCAGATAATGCTGAGAGAGAGGCATTTTCCTAAACAGATCTATCCATTTCAAATTGTGCAGTTGCAGACATTAAAATACAAAGGGAATGAATTCTTTGAAGTTGAACTTAATTGCATAGACCTTGGATGGTGGAAGTAACTGAGGGCATTGTTTTCTCAAAGTTACACTCATCAACTTAAACCACAACCACTCTTCCCTCCTCCATTTTATCAATTTAACTCGAGGTGTAAGTAGGGTTAGGGGAAAAAAACAGCCAAGAATTTTGTCAGGTTTGTTAAAAGTATAATTTATAGATAATAAAATTCATTTAATTTAGGTACCCCTTCTATGAATTTGGGAGTATATGTGATTTTGTAACCATCACTCTGAGTGAAAGAACATTTCCATCACCTGATAGTGCTCCTTTGTGCCCGTTTGTAATTTCCCCTCCCTCACTCTCAGCCTGCAGCCACCACTGGCCTATTCCCTGTCTTTACCGTCTTGTTCTTCTCAGAATGTTACACAAACGGGGGTGGGGGGGGGTGGGGATTTAGCTCAGTGGTAGAGCGCTTGCCTAGCTAAGCACAAGGCCCTGAGTTCGGTCCTCAGCTCCAGAAGAAAAAAAAAAAAAAGAATGTTACACAAACAGAATCATACCCTTTGTAGTTTTGCCACTGGCTTCTTCCATGTAGAACAATTCTTGTGAGATCCATGTTTCTGCATGGACCAATAGTTCATTTCTTTCTGTTGCTCAATCATATTTCATTGCCTGGATATAATAGAAACGGTCACTCATTTGCCTAAGTTGAGACCCAAGGATGTTCCTGGGTTTTTGTGACTAGGATAAAGGGCAAGATTCTTGCATGGAGACATTTCTGTATTTCTCTTGGCTCAGCACTGAGGAATGGGATGTCTGGTCTTAATGATAAGTGAATGTTTAGCTTTTTAAGCAGTTCAAAATGACTTTGGAGTATTGTTCCCCATCTCTGCCACCAGCATACTGGAGTTCTAATCTATCCCCAGCTTTACTACAACTGGTTTTGATGTGGCTGTTGTAATAGGCATAGAGTAATACTTTGCTGTGACAGTCCATTTTATTAGTGCTGACTCTGTGATTAGATTCTTATTGAGGGCCAGGGAGACAGGCCAACCGGTAAAGGTGCTTGGCGCCAAATATGGCTACCTAAGCTCAACCCTGGATCCACATGGTGGAAGGAGAGAACTGATATCTGAAGGTTGTCCTCTCCTTTGACCTTTGACCTGCACACTGGTGCCATGGCATGCACACACGTAGGAGGCAGGAGGTCATTGTACTCACAAATAAGCATGAGGGGGACCTGGAATGTTAAGCACACAGGGTTGTTCCTTCAAGGGAAGGTGTGCAAGATCTGTTATCTGCTCAGAAGGCTGGGAGTGGTTGTGTTTTCTAGCCTAGTGACCTTTGCGCTCTCTGTGAGGTCTGGCCCCTCCTGCAGACCCTTATCATAAACTTGTTTCTCACAGTCCATCTATAGATCCCATCTTTATGAAAGATGTACTTTTCAAACAGTTCAATATAGTCAAATGTCCAACTTTTATTTAGCCTACTTTGTTCCTCAAAGAGATTCGTTTATGCTTTGTTGTGCACATGGGGTTGAGTTAATTATCACCAGAAAAGTTTCCACCAAATTGTGCTGTGCTTAAATATGCCTAAAATAAACCACTCAGGGTCAGGCTTTCAAAGTTTAAACCAACACAGGCTACTAAGCTGTGTGGAACTGAACTGTCTTCTTGCTCCCCTCAGATCTTTGCCCTGCAGGCCTCTGAAGGTCACAGAGACTCCCCCCATACATTCCTCCCCTAGCAATAAATAAATGTACTAATAAAAAATGCTGATTGAGGCCAATGAGTCAGGCAGAAAAAAATACTAGTACCGTAACTGTGGGGCCTCAAAGAAGACTCCCAATATTAATAAATTTGAGCCATCTTTTTATCTAATTGACAGTTATTATCCTTTTCTTTAATAGAAAAGCGAAGAACCTGCATTTTATAGGATTGTTATTTCAAAGCAACAAGTATGTATTAAATTCATAGTCTGGAGAAGGCTGTGAACAAATCACTGCACATCATTCTTAGTAATAGTGTCTTTGGTTTACCTGAATACAAGGCTGGCTGGGATAAGGATCATGCTATCATTTTCCAAGAAACTATGTCTGCATCTGGAGTAAATGTGGTGTGGCAACTTCTAGAAGCCCTCCATAAATGACAGGTTGTTGTTCAAATCATAAATGGTCTTAATAAAAACCGGAGCCAGATATTGGGGTAAATGCTGAAAGATCAGAGAGACAAAGGAATAAACCACTAGAGAAACTTCTCACCACTACCAATCCTCAGGCCAAATGGAAGGTGAGATCCTGTCTCCACAAATCCTCACACTAAAAGCCTCTGAGTCCTCAGCCACCACTGCCTGGCTTTGTTTCTCTCCTAGACTGAGTCAATCTCATGCAGTCCAGGGTGGCTTTGAACTCACAGAGATCCAGACGGATCTCTGCCTCCTGAGTGCTAGGATGAAAGGTGTGTGCAACCACTGCCTGGCCTCTATGTTTAACCTAGTGGCTTGTTCTATCCTCTGATATTCAGGCAAATTTTATTAGGGTACAACAAAATATCACTACAACAGGTGTGTGACTTTTGCCACCCTTTCAACTTTGTCCCTTTTTTTACCTCGTGATTAGAGCTGTAGAGGTCACCTTGGTTCACGTGTGAACCTTGACCATGAGGTCACACATAGAAGATCAGTAAAATGGAAGGAGATGGAGTTCCTGAAAATTCCAAGGCCCACACTCGCCTGCAGAATTGTATATGAGACAAATAGACTTCTGTTTTGACGGGGCCGACTGAATTGCCCTTAATTCTTCTTTCCTCCCTGTCCCCACCCCATCATTTCCAGGGGAGAAGGTGTTCCCATCTTTGACTCTCTTAGCTTTGTGATGCTCCCCGCATTTCTGCCTTCCTTTTTTGGAAGAGCAGCGCTGACTAGCCTGCCCTTTTGGATCTCTGATACCGGCTGGTAGGAGCTTGCGCAAGGACACAGATGGAGTAAAACAAATCCACATATTTGGAATAGGCCAGCAACGCTTTGATGAAAGGGACAGTTTCAGTTGGAGGGGAGAAAGGGAGCTAGTCTGACCCAAACAGTGATTAGAAAGCTCCTGGAATAGAGAAAGCAGCAGGCCTTTATTTGATTGAGGCAGGGGAATATAGTTTGGATATTACTCATTTGTCACAAGCATGGGTAGAGTTTTAAAGAATATTTTCCTTGAACTCGGGCAATCTGGCCATGTGTTGGTGGACTAATGGGCAGTGGCATAGGCAGGAGCTGGTGAAACCTTCCTGTTGGTAGATGCATCATCTCTCAGGGACATCCTGGCCTTATGGGTGTGTACCTTAGGATAAGTCTGGGACTGTGGATGGCCAAAATGACAAGAACACATAAGGACACTGTAGAAGAAAAATGCCATCTCAGCAGATAACAGGCCCAGAGAACCACATACCATAGTGTCTGACGAAGCATTTCTCGACTGGTCAGTGTGTCTCCATGCAGAGCTGATGCAGATTAATACATGAAAGGAAAGCCAGCTCTGGTTACATATCTGTAATCCTAGCACTTGCGAGGTAGAGGCAGGACGATCAGGGGCTCAAAGTCACCCTTGGTTACATAGTGAGTTCAAGGGCAGTCTGGGATACTCGTTGTTCTCACACACACAAAAAAAAGACACCAATGGAGTAGACAGATATGAAAACATTATGTCAAGTCTTTTATTTCATTTTAGTTATCCATCAGCTAACTTCTGGGTCCAGAATGAGTCAGTATTTTAGGAAAAGTGGCCTTCAAGGTGCTGGGAAGTAACATAGTCGACTGTTATCATAATCCATATGTCAGAGGTGTTTTATTAAAGCTGGTTGGGAGGCAATGTGCTGCACAGCTGTCCAACATCCCCAAATAGGGATTTTTATGTCAAATAAGAGCATACGAGTCTAACAGGCCTATATATGTGTTTGTCTAGTAACAATTCTCTATTGACTTTGTCATTTGTGTGTGAAGGGGCTCTGGCCAGCTCAAGGCTCTGGCATGTAACACGAATCTTAAAAGGTCTTATTAATAAAAACAAACCCAGAGCCAGGTATTGGGGTGAATGCTGAAAGATCAGAGAGACAGAACCAGCCACAGCTAACCTCACCTCGCCAATTCCTCAGCTGATCCTTTTTCCTCAAATTGGAAGCCTCTGAGTCCTCATCCAAATGGATCTCAGCTGAACTGCTGCTAAAAGCCTAAAAGCTTAGAAAGCTAAAGTTCCTGGTCCTCATACCTTATATATCTTCCTGCTTCCTGCCATCACTTCCTGGGATTAAAGGCATGTGTCACTATGCCTGGCTATTTCCAGTGTGGCCTTGAACTCACAGAGATCCAGATGGATCTCTGCTTCCCGAATGCGTGTGCTACCACTGCCGAACCTCTATGTTTAACATAGTGGCTGTTCTATTCTCTGACCTCAAGATAAGTTTATTGGGGTGCACAATATATCAACCACACTGGCAGGCCTTGCCCTTCTCCTCATTCCCTCTGCCTTGCTAAAAACCACTAGATTTCATTCCTAAAGCTAACTACCAAGGTCCATTCCCTTATTTGGCCACTTCCTCCTCCTGAGGCTGATCACTAGGGTCCAGCTATCAAAGTATTAAAATCTAGCAATCAAAAGCCCCTTTGGCTCACATAATTAACATACTCAATTAAAATTAAACACCTCATCCTAACATGGGGTTTCCCATTCTAGCTTTATAAACTGCCATTTTCCTATGTGCCACGCCTATTTCCTGTCTATCCAGAGGCAGTCCTTTGTCCCCTTGGGACCAATACCCCTGTCCCCTCCCCCTTGTTCCCTTCCCCTTCTCCCTTGTCCTCTATCTCATCTTTGGTTCCTATTCCCTGCCATCTGTCCCTCTGGGGCAAATAAATCTCCTTTGTGCTGAGAACTTGGCCTTGGGGTTCCTGAGCCGATACTTTTCCTCTCAGCATGGCCTTTTCAAAGCCTGCTAGTATCAGTTTGATTTTGTCATAAGGGACCTCAAAGTATTAAAATCCAGCAATCAAAAGCCCTCTTTGGTTCACCTAATTAATATACCCAATTAAAATTAAACACCTCATCCTAACATGGGGTTTCCCATTCTACCTTTATAAACCATGTTCCTATGTGCTGGGTCTGTAAACACTCTGGCCTCCTGGCCTTATACAGTGTTTTATCATGAAACTATTGAAGAGAATACAAGAACTCACGTATCATGCTTTTTTTAAAAATTTTTAAAACTGGTGTTTTGCCTGCGTGTATGTCTGTGTGAGGGTGTCAGATCTTGGAGTTACAGACAGTGGTGAGCCACCATGTGGGTGCTGGGAATTGAACCCCTGGTCTTCTGGAAGAACAGCATGTACTCCTAACCACTGAGCCATCTCTCCAGCCCATGTATCATGCTTTTAACAGAGTCTCTTGACTCCTCCAGGTAGTCCCTAATGCTTTACCCATTCTCTTCTTCCAGAAGGAATCATCACATGACCTTCAGTCAGGAGCCAGATTGCTCAAATGCCCCAATTCAAAGCCCAGCCAGGTGAGGTTCAGCAATCCTAATGGACAGTGTTCACGCCAATGAGCCTTGGGATGGTTTGTCATTGAGGAGTAGTGTAATCGACGGACTTGTTTGAGCTCTTGTCTTTGTGGTTATTATTCAGAACTGGAACAAATTCTAAGTAATGCAGCTACAATAGCATAAAATGCCAAGCTTAAGCTCTGTGGGAGAGCGCTATCGAAATGGAAAAATGGAAGACAAGGTAATTCAATTAGAAAAGTCTTTTTAAGGGTCCCGTAACAACTGGATATCTCCAAGAGGAAAACAATCAAAATTTACTCTTGACTTGCTTACTACACAAACGTAAATTTAGTATAGATCACAGACATAAACCCAGAAATGTCAAGGTTCTATTTCCTAATCCAATTATGCTGAGTGTCTACAATGAGTTGCTTTAATACAAATAATTCTTGTAGGTGACTAAATATTTATGTCCCAGACACTGAAATGACATGTTTACATGTTATTTTATTTCACCCTCAGATTAGCTCAATAACGTGTGTGTGTGTGTGTGTGTGTGTGTGTGTGTGTGTGTGTGTGTGTGGAATAGCTGTGTGTTTGCTTAGCTGATTGTAGGGGGAATGGTCTCTAAGATTTCCTCAGGTTTGCCTCTCCCTGTGCCTGGTGGTACTGGTCTGGCTGAGACAGATCTAGAGCTGATATTTGACCCAAGCCTGAACTGTTAGAATCATGGTGACTTCCCAGATCCCACTGCTCCTTTTTGGGTTTTGCTTTACTATAGGTTAGTGTGGCCATGTGGCTCTTAAACTTTAGACAGCCAAGAGTCACACGGCAATCACATTAAAATAGAATTTCCTCAGCGCTGGAGATAGGGCTCAGTGGCTAAGAACATTTGCTGCTCTTGCAGAAGACCAAAGTTCAATTCCCAGAACCCATATCAGGCAGATCACAATCACCTGTAACTCCAGCTCCAGGAGGACCCTATGCCCTTATTTGGCTTCTGAGGGCATCTACACATATATATCCACATAAATAGAGGTTCTTGGACCCCTGCCCAGAGCCCGCTGTTGTGAAGTAGGGCTCACACTTTGCATTTCTAATGGGTTCCCGACTAGTGCTGATACTGATGAGGAGGGACTGTGCTAAAGATGCAATTTCATAGAGGTCCTCCCTCAGACCTGTGATCAAAGTCTCTAAAAGTAAGGCTCAGAAAGCTAAGTTTTCATATCATCTACAAATGACTTTTAGGCTTCCCAAAAATTGTCCATTCAGTGTTTTTGAACCTTGATACTACGTTATAATCAGTTGGGAGCATTTAGAGTAGTCCATATCCCAGATGTCTTCCTTAAAGATTCATATTTTAAAGTTTTGAGAGGTTTTTGTGAGAGACAACTTTGCAGCCAAGAGCTTAGGAATGCTTCTGTGACTCACAATGCCTTAGGAAGGAAGGCAGGGTCCGGGTCTGCCTTTAAAAAGTTGAGTTGAGGTATGCATGAGGCTGTAGAAGTTTGCTGGAAGGGGGATAGGGAACTGAGCAGATGCAAATGGATACTTTTTAGATCATTTAAAATAGCCAACTAGAATGAGTTTTAATGACTGTATAGTGTTCCGGTATAATTATATGTTGCTTATACACTAGGAGGCAGATACTTTCTCGTTTACAATCTGTATTAATTTTACTGTGGGTATGAGAAAACAAACTTGAAAGAAGCCTGACAGATACCCAGGTTGATCTGATCCTCCCACTCCAGTCCTTCAGTGCTACACCAAAGATTTCAGCCAGGCTGCCCACTAAAAATACCTGGATAATATTTAAATTAAGCAAGTGCCTGGACTCCAACCCCAAAGGAACATAACTCTTTTGGTTGAAAATGTATTTTGTTTCCCATGATTCCTTTGCACAGTCAGGGTGGGATGCTTTATCTCTCAGTATTCTCCTTCTGGGGCTGATTGTAAAGTTATTGTTATGGGTCTCCCATGATTCAGAGACTCACCAGTCCGACTATCAATACATTTTAACAAAGAAGACGCTTTTATTCACTTGACTGATGCCTGGTCTTCACCAGGGACTCGGGATTCAGGAATGTAGCCCCAAGCCACCTCAGTCTGGGGTTTATAAAAGCAAAGAACACAAAGTTACATTCTGGTCTAGTGCAAGCAGAAAGTCTTCTCATGCAAAACAAGGTTTTGTCTACAGAAGCAGAAACAGCCGTTGACCTTATGATCTATTACCTTGCAGAAACAATAGTTTGGTTAAAATTGTACAAGACCAGGCAATTATAAAAATCAACCCTTAACAGCCCTTAACATTTGGAAGTCCAGTTTTGCTTTGTAGTTCTCTTAAGCACAGAAACTTAAAACTTTTAAACATAAAGTGAGCCATCAACATAATGTTAGCCATTGCAGTATGATTTCTGACTTTCTTTTTCCTTGTCCAGGTTGAGTTATTTCCTCATTCTCCCTTTTTCTACTTCATATCTTCCATACACAATCCTCAGAAGGTCTTGTTTTGTGGGGGGGGGTTGCTCTTTTTCGGGGGGCCCCAGCTCCCAAATAAATCACACGTGGAGGCTTATTCTTAACTATGAATGCCCGACCTTAGCTTGGCTTGTTTCTTGCAGGCTTTCCTTAACTTTAAATTATCCCATCTACCTTTTGCCTCTGGGCTTTTCCCATTCTCTTACTTCTGTAAATCTTACTTACTCTCACCATGGCTTGCTGTGTGGCTGTGTGGCTGGCCCCTGGAGTCCTCTTCCTTCTCTAGCTACTTTTTCTTTTCTTTCTCTATGTTCTCTCTGCCTGCCGGCCCCGCCCATCCTTTCTCCTGCCTCACTATTGGCTGTTCAGCTCTTTATTAGACCATCAGGTGTTTTACACAGGCACAGTAACACAGCTTCACAGAATTAAACAAATGCAACATAAACGAAAGTAACACACCTTAAAATAATATTCTACAACAAGGTCCTGAATTTAACAGGGACAAAAGTGACAGTACTTTCTGGTTGAAGTGACACTAGCCCACTCGAGTATGTGGCTATAACAGGATTTGTTCTTCTCCCCCATTCCCTCTGCCTTGCTAAAAACCATTAGATTATACTCCTAAAGCTAGCCACCAAGGTCTATTCCCATATTTGGCCCCTTCTTCCTCTTGAGGCTGACTATCAAAGTCCAGCAATCAGAAGCCCCTTTGGTTCACCTTATTAACATGCCCAATGAAAATCAAGCAACTCATCCTAACACAGGGTTTCCCCCCTTTACCTTTATAATCATTTGTCTATGTGCCACATCTGTCTCCTCTCTAGACAAAGTAATATATCCCTGTCCCCTTTCCCTTGTTCCCTTCCCCTTCCCCCTCATCCTCTATCTCCTTTACCACTGCATCCTAGCCCATTCTAACACCGACCTTCCCTTTTTCTCTTAAGAATGACACCTGCTCAGGCACCCTCTCCACTACTGCTAGCAGTCTAATCTGGGGTCGTCCTTGTTGATTCCAGGGAATTTCCCTAGCACCAGGTTTCTCCCTACCCCCATGATGTCTCCCTCTATCAAGATATCTCTTTCGGGCTGGAGAGGTGGCTCAGAGGTTAAGAGCACTGGCTGTTGTTCCAGAGGTCCCGAGTTCAATCCCCAGCAACCATATGGTGGCTCACAACCATCTATAATGAGATCTGGTGCCCTCTTCTGGCATGTAGACAAAACACTGTATGTGTATAAAATAAATCTTAAAAAAAAAAAAAAAGATTTTAATCCCAGCACTCAGGAGGCAGAGGCAGGCAGATCTCTGTGAGTTCGAGGCCAGCCTGGGCTACCAAGTGAGTTCCAGGAAAGGTGCAAACTCTGTCTCGGGGGGAAAAAAAAAAGATATCGCTTTCATTGCTCTCCCATTCCATCCCTCCCCCAGCTTGACCATTCCATTACCTCACGTTCTCATCCCCTATCCCCTTCTCCCCTACCCACCCTGCCCCCAGTTTACCCAGGAGATCTCATCTATTTCCCCTTCCCAGGGTGATCCATGCATTCCTTTTAAGGTCCTCCTTGTTAGCTAGCTTCTCTGGAGCTGTGGGTTGTAATCTGGTTATCCTTTGCTTTACATCTAGTATCCACTTATGAGTGAGTACATACCATGTCTGTCTTTCTGAGTCTGGGTTACCTCACTCAGGATGATATTTTCTAGTTCCATCTATTTGCCTGAAAATTTCATGATGTCATTGTTTTTTACAGCTGAGTAATACTCCATTGTATATATGTACCACATTTTCTTAATCCATTCTTTGATTGAGGGGCATCTAGGTTGTTTCCAGGTTCTGGCTATTATGGTATGATTGAGCATCTCTTGGGTATATGCCCAAGAGTGGTATCATTGGGTCTTGAGGTAGATTGATTCCCAATTTTCTAAGAAGTCACCATACTGATTTCCAAAGTGGCTGTACAAGTTTGCATTCCCACTAACAGGGGAAGAGTATTCCCCTTACTCCACATCCTCTCCAACATAAGCTGTCCTCAGTGTTTTTTATCTTAGCCATTCTGATAGGTGTAAGATGGTATTTGAGTTGTTTTGATTTGCATTTCCCTGATGACTAGGGATGTTGAGTAATTCCTTAAATATGTTTTGACCATTTGGTCTGTTTCAGGGGTCCCTGGCAGTGGGATCAGGATCTATCCCTGGTGCACGAGCTGGCTTTTTGGAGCCCATTACCTATGGTGGGATGCTTTGCTCAGCCTTGATGCAGCGGGGAGGGACTTGATCTTGCCTCAACTGAATGTACAATGCTGTGTTGACTCCCCATGGGAGGCCTTACCCTTTTGAAGGAGTGGATGGGGGTGTGTTGTGGGGGGTTGGGGGGAGTTAGGAGGAGGGATGGGAGGGGGAACTGTGGTTGACATGTAAAATGAAAAAAATTAAATTAAAAAAAGATAAAGCAAAGATTTAAAAATTCAAAATAAAAAAAAAGACAGATTGACACTTACAAGATCATTTGCTGCTATTTTTCTGCCTGAGTCAGAAAGCAGCCACTTTAACTTTTCTTCCCCACTTAATAAAGGATTTCTCCATGAAAACAAATATTTGGTTGTGTTTGTGCCTAATCTGGGATCTGGAAGGGAGCCCCCGATGTTCAGGATTCTCCTGGTTGGACATGTGGATTGCTGTCATCTCAAGAGGACAGAGCAGGTACATGACAGGGAAAAGGATAATGATGCATCAAGAAAGATAAGAATCAGATGCTGGCCCGACAATGGCTCACTTACCATCAATCATTTTTGGTTGATAGACGTAAGAAGGAAGGACATAGCCTTCTGTCTTCTTAAAAGTAGATAAAAGTAGAGATGATTTCTCTAAACAGCTTTAGAATTGCCGGAGCAGAGCAGGATGCAAGGCCTCCCACAAAATCATTCATGTTTTATGTGCTATGGTGTTATATAACAGTTTCCTCTGAGACTGAAACAGTCCAACCTTCAGTGAAGCTTCTTAAACCAGAAGATGAACAACTCAAAATACCTTCAGGAAGTTCCTGAAATTGACCAGATTAACTAGGTCTGCCCTGCCAGAGTAAGCAATAAAGAGGGCAGAGAGTCACTCTCAGACAAGCCAAGTTGGAAAGAAGACAGATGCTCGGATCACTCAAGCTGCAAAGGTGATTCTCAAACTAGCAAAACTGCAAAGGGGACCCCAAGACCAGCCAATTTGCCCCGAAGAAACAGACACCAGCAGCGCTGCCTGGAAGAGGTTTAGACCAGCTAAGGCACCTAGAAAGGACACGCTTCATCCTGTTGAGCTATTTGCATCCTATGCTGTGTGCTCCAGGGTCCCAGCTTTTGTGAGCTGTCACCCGTGCTGGTGATGCAGCTGTCTTTGGGTCATTTCTGCTCTTCTAAGTGACCCCTCAGCCATGTTCCTCCTGCAAGTAACTGCAGTGACACTCATTGGTTCACCAAGCTGGACTTCGGTCTGTTGTGGACTTCCTATTGGGAGGGAATATCTATGTGTGTTGGATCTCTTCAGGAAAAGTATTGTTGCACAATATATGGAGTACACACACACGCACACACACACACACACACACACACACACACACATGTTACCATCACTCAGACATTCATAACATAGAGTGGTGAGAAAGGGTAACTTTTAGAGTTACACACAGTAATTTTTCAGTTAGGATATATGGTATTTTGCTAGCTGATGTATTTCTAAGTATGATTTCTTTCATACCAATATGTAAACTTTTATATCTTCCTTTTATGATGTTTGGGAATTTCATACATCCATATACGTTCTGATCAAATCCCTTCCCCCACTCACTCCCTCCAGTTCCTTTCCCATCCCCCCTACATGCACTCCAATTTTAGACCCAGTGAATCCATTCAGTATGATTTTTTTTAAGCTGCTGGTTATTTCCAAATGTCAATGAGTCTTGGGGGCTGGGGGGGAGGGGTTGATCTATGTGTGAGCAGAATGGGCAAGCCAGGTGAAGATGGCTACACCTTTGCACCAACACTGTGATCTAGATAGTCATGTGTTATAAAGCCTGGAGACGCTGTAATACTGATGACGGTAGATTTCGTCTAAGTCAGTTTCATTCATTTAACATTCATCAACTTCATTAAATATGTGCTACCAATGCTATCAGCCATTACCATAAAACAATGGTGATATAATTTGGTGTAAAGGACAATGCTGCAGATGTTGTCCTAGCCTGTGGTGCTATTGGAAGGTGATGGAACATGTAGGTACAGCCTAGTACGAGTGTGCCCTTGGGTGCATGCCCTGGAGGAAGATACTGAGATCCTACCCACTCACTTCCTCTCCTTTCACTTACTGGTTACCACTCGGTGTACGGCCCCCTGCCACATACTCCCTCCATAACATATCGGGCCTCCACAGGTCTAAGCAACAAAGCTGAACAGACATGGGCAGAAATCTCTGAAACCATGAGCAAAAATCAATATGTCCTCTTTTGTAAGTGGTCCATCTCCTATTCTTGTCTCAGAAGAGAAAAGCTAACTAACATAAGCATCAGGAAGAAGAAGAAGAAGAAGAAGAAGAAGAAGAAGAAGAAGAAGAAGAAGGGAAGGAGGAGGCGGAGGAGGAGGAAGTAAGGGAGGAGACATGTCTTTGAACTTCAGAAAGCATCCTAGTTGGAAAGTGTCTAAAAGTATTAATGTAGGAAATATAAACACAATAAAACCCAGAGCTACCACAGTCAGAGCTGTTCCCTGCCTGCCCAGCCATCTAGCTTATCACCATTCTAAGGGGGCTCAGATGGAACAGGACATGAGCATGAGTACCTAAATCTCAATGATGTTTTCAAACATTTCCCTTCATGCCCAACTCTTTCTGAATATGGGAAACTGTGACAGCCTAGTGTGGACCTGATGGCTCCAGAGAGCTGAGCTGCACTCTGCCCTGTTGCTCACCATTCAAAAGTTTACATTTGCTAATTCGATTCTGGAGATCAGAATTCCTCCATGGCAGCAGCATTATCATTTTCATGTCAAGTTGGTCAAAACATCGTTATGGAATGGTTGTGTAGAATGAGAAGTGTTTGGAAGACTTAGCTTTTTAGCAATTACTACCTGTGGGTTATCTGTACCATTCTGGCAACTGAATGAAACAGATGGCAGCTTTCTAACTGCATGGAGCAGAGGACAGTGAGCATTAGGCTGGCAGAGACTCGCTGGAGATTAGTTCACAGGAAGAAAAGAAATGGCATATTAGCACACAAAGAGCTGTCAGGACATGGTTTTTTTCTCCTTGAAAGAAACCAGAAACAATGGCATATGTTCTCTTTTCTTCTTTAGCATCCAAAGTACAGAGTATATTTTGTTCAGTCCTCTTGGTTACTCTACTGATTCATGAATACATTTGCATAGTATGCTTTGCATGGGTACATTTTTCAAACAGCTTTGCTGATATATGATTCATTTAAGAGATGACTGAATCACCAAGTATACAAGATCACACGATGTTAATATATTCTCATGGCAATGCGTCAGTCAGCACAGTCAAGTTTCTTCTTTTCATTACCCCCGAAAGAGAATCTCTGCCTCTTTCTCTCCTGCCTGCACCACTTCCTTTGTCCTAGCAATCCACTACTCTTTTTTAACTATAGATTTGCTTATTCTGCATATTTCGTAGACATGTAGTCATACACTATTTGATCCTTTGGTTTCTTCCAGTTAGAAAGTCTTCCAGGCTCAACCATCTCACAGTATATATTTGTATTTCTTACTTACTGCCATGCAGTACTCTGTTTCATCTCACTGTATTTGTCAATTGGTGGACATTTGTGATGTTCTCATCTCATTAGTAATAATAATGCCACTGTGAATTTTTACATATAAGTTTTATCTGGGCATCTGTTTAATTTCTCTAAAACAAATACCTAGGAGTGAATCTGCCAGATAATATTGTAAACACATGTTTAACAATTTGAAAAACTGCCAAACTGTTTTCCAAGCGAGTTATACCATTTTGAAATGACACTAGCAATATATGATCTTTCTGATTTTTCCTTTTCCCCCACTTGCTGTTTTCTGTCTGATTATAGCAGTCCTACTAGAGGTGAGGAGACACCTTGTCTCTGTTTACATCCCATTTCTCTGGAGGCTAATAATGTGAAACATTAACCATTTGCAAATTTCTTTGTAATGGTGTCTGTATATTCTGTGCCCAATTCTAGGTGCTGTGTGGTCCTTTTAGTATTAGTCATTGTTCTGTTTTCCACATATATCCTTTACAAGACATGTGTTCTCTCCCATTCTACTGTTTGCCTTTTCACCTTGCAACTAAGAGGGATTCTGGTGCCAGGTGGTGGTGGCACACGACTTTAATCCCAGCTCTCGGGAGGCAGAGGCCAGCCTGGTCTACAGAGTGAGTTCCAGGACAGGCTCCAAAGCTACGCAGAGAAACTCTGTCTTAAACAAACAAACAAACAAACAAAAATTAAAAAACAAACAAACAAAAAGAGTAATTCTGAAGTGAAGAAAAGGTTCAGTGTGTCACAACTTGTGAAGACAACAGTGTCAGATGTGACTCTTAAAGGCCTGGTCTGCCTTTAATTGTCTTGGCATTGGTAACTCCTTTTTGGTTTGCTTGGTCAACTGTCCCCTATTCAGTCTCACTTTATGTCATTTAGGGGGAACTGATTGTTTTATCCAAGATCCAGAGAGTGAGAAGCAGGATTGGCCAATTAGAACCTCTGCATTAGGTCAAGAGGGGAAAAAACAAAATCACAACACTTATGAGACAGAGGGATTAAAGAAATGATGGTTAGACATGAAGTTGGTGACTGTTAATTAGAACTTTAATGTCGTCCCTGTGACAAATACATGAGAGAAATCATGTAAAGGAGGGAAGGTTTATCCCTGCAGTTTTGTTGGTAGTTTTAGCCATTGGATTGTTTGCTCTTTTGCATGTGTTTGTGTTAAGGACTCACTATTTTACTGTGTTGAATAGGGTGGATTCTTAGCTCTCCTTTGTCCATCTATTCCTCTCATGAAATCAGCACATCTGTCTTACTCAAGCATGTAACAATGGCGGTGATTTCTGCTACTCTGCCAATGAGGGCCTAGTTTTTTATTTACTCTCCTAATGGAAGGAGAAATCCCAACAGCTTCCACTTGACTTTTCCTACCCTACTGACCCTTAACAATATGACTGACAACACATGCACTTTCTAAGTGTGTCTAACCATGATAAATTCTGGAACTTCTTGGGTGGGTCCAGGGCAGGTAACAAGTTTTGAGTTAATGATTGTGGTGATTGTATCCAGTCTAGAAAATGACATTCTGCAGCTTCACCCCATCTTCTGGTTCTTAATACATTCCTGACCCCTCTTCCGTAATGTTCCTCGAGACTTGGGGGTGGGGGTGGGGGTGGTAATAATGTCTTGTTTAGAACTGGGCTCACAACTGTCACGGCTGCATTTTAGGGAGGCATGAGTCTCTGTGTTCATCATCACTCATGACAGAGAGAGACTGCTGTGATTATAGCTAGGAACCTTTTTGTTTATGGGTGTGAGCACAGATACGTGAAAGGTTGTTTGCTGCTATGGCAATTTAGGGAACCATCAATAAGCTCTCCTCGTGGGTCTACTGCTCAGGTCTTGGTGGTTAGGAGAGCTTACAGTACCTCAACACTCTCCCCCATCTCTGTGGAGGAGGGCTAGGGCTTTTTGATAGTTTTGGATGGGTGTGACCAATCCTTCTCTCCCTCCATTTATGTCTAAACTAAAAATTCTTAGTGTAAGTTAGTACAATAAAATGGCTATTTTAAAACATTTTAAAGATTTTAAGCTTTTCATTCTACCTACACATGAAAAACTATTATTAATCCTGTCAAATCACATCTTGTTTTATATAGATCCAGACATACAATATTCCTAATTGAATTGAATAATCTGGATACTTCAACAGCATACCCAGTCTTAGAACATTACTTCAGAATTCTTGCCATTGAGGGGCAGTATTCAGATCAGCTATTAAAAACAAAAATCAACATCTTTATGAGCACACGGGCTGAAAAATGGCAGGTTTTCCTCAGGACAATAAATAAACAAGATTTAAGAAATGACTTCCAGCTAAGAATCATGTAGTCTGTAATACAGGCAATAGATACAGATTCTCAAAATATGGATTCCTTCCATGCTCTATGCTTTATTACAGCATGAGAATATCAATGATAATATTAAAAAAGCCTGGGAAATCAACATGAAAGTTTTCTGGAAAAGACAGCTGAGCAGCATGTCCCTAGAAAACCTAGACACACTGGAGGGCATCAGTAGAACCCAGCCAAATGCTTTGTGGGAAAAATGACTGGGCACTATTGAGTGAGTGTAACTATATGGAAAATCAGGTTGTGAAGACCTTTGCTGTGTTACCGGGCAATGTAGAAGACAATTACGGTGCCCTTAGTTTCAGGAACAGTAAACAATGTAACGAATTCAGCCACCCTACATGCCACTTTATTCAACCATGAGAAATGCTGAAAATGAGTTAGTGACATATAAATAACACAAGACATATATTCGAAAAATAGAGGGTGTATAAGCATGATTTCCAATCTACTGAGAGCACTGTATTGTATAATTGTATACAGTATCCAAGGAACTACTTTTGTCTTAAGTCTTTTAGAACTTGTTTTAAACTTTCATTGCCATATATTTACTGTACAAAATAATGGGGTTAAGTTTATCCCCTTTTTCCTTCGACTTTTTTTTTTTTTTTTTTTTTTTTTCCGAGACAGGGTTTCTCTGTGTAGCTTTGCGCCTTTCCTGGAACTTGCTTTGGAGACCAGGCTGGCCTCGAACTCACAGAGATCCGCCTGGCTCTGCCTCCCGAGTGCTGGGATTAAAGGCATGCGCCACCACCGCCCGGCTTCCCTCGACTTTTACAAAGTATATTACTCTGTTCTTTTTGCAGGTATGGAGGTTAGAAGACAACTTTTGGGAGTCAGTTCTCTCCTTCCACCACGTGGTCACAGGGATCAGATTCAGTCATTAAACTAGGCAGTAAGCATCTGTACCCAGTGAGCCATTAGGACTGGTTTTTAAAACTATACACACGTGGTACTGGGGAGGTGGCTCAGTAACATACCTGCCACACTAGCATGAGGAGCTGCGTTCAGATCCCAGGACTCATACAAAAAGGCCCGGTTCAGCAGTGCATGCTGGCAATCCTGGCACCAGGGAGGAGACAGAATCCCTGGGGCTTAATGGCCAACCAGTATCACTTAACTGGCAAGTTCAGTGGGAGACCCTGGCGCAAAAAATAAAGGTAGAGTATGATAGAGGATGACGCCTCATGATGACCTCTGGTCTCTTCACACACCTACATATAGTCACACACACACACACACACACACACACATTCGGACATGCACATATGCAAACACATACTAATGCACACACTACGCATATACATACCATTTGGGAGGTGGAAGTAGAGAAACAGGAAATAATTGTATAATAAAAAAAAGCACCTCTCAAAGCAACTGAAGATGAATGCTGATAAAGAAACCCAAGCAGTCTTTAATTTTAGGCAAAAGTATATGTGACAGTATTAATTTACAAAACTAAGTTTAGTCCTTTGCTGTAAACACTTTGACAGTTTTAGAAGTCCATCAGTTTTCCCATTGCCTTCCAGAATATCCACAGCACTCATCATCCTTCCACACCCTGCTGCTCAGATAGGACTTTCGGGGTCGATCTGTTCCGGATTCTTTTCCTTCTCCTCTTCTTTTCTGAAGCAGGCGACTTTGTGTCCTGTGCTTTCTTCTTCTTCTTCAAGCAGCTGAGAGGATTGGGGCCGCCCACCTTCTTTCTCCTCCTCCTCCGCTCAGGGTTCCTCACCAGACCTTGCTCCTCCTTTAGCTGCTTGATACTCTGTTTCTCGTGCACCGAGACTAGCTGGCCTGACTCCAGCGCCTTCACGAAGGCCACTGTTCTGGGAGAAGGCTTGTCCAAGACTATAGTGTTCTGAATAATGAACATCAGGGGAATTCCGGGACTCTTCTTTACTTTCACAGATAAATTCTGATCCTATTAAAAAGAAAATGGATTTAGTTTCCCAATCTAGTTTATAAGAGTTTAAATAAAGCTATATGGAAAAAAAAGAGACTGGATTTTATTTCTCAGATCAATATGTTTTATTAATCAAAGCTTATCTTATAATAGAAGACAAGAAACATAAAAACTATGTTGAAGAAAGGTAGGCAACAGCAGTCTGGGCTAGACTGGTCAATACTCAGGGGCCATGAACTATCAACTAATGTAAAAGTAAATGCATTAGGGAGTTTCTCGTTTTTTATGCTAAAATATTCTCTTGACACATCAACATGGGAAGAGGTTGAAGTGGAGTAGTGAGCTGACTCAGAAATCGTTCTGAAAGTATAGTTGAGCAAATCGGCATGTGAGTGTTTTAATGTCAACCCCAACAGTCTCTCCTTTTGCCTCCCAGCCTTTAAATGCCTTCAACATTCCACGTGTTGCTGGTCTTTTTCTTTTAAGGGTTATTTCTTTTTATGTGTATAGATGTTTAGCTGTGTGTACATCTGTGCACCTCATGCACGGCCTTGGAGGCCAAAAGAGGGTGATGGGAATTGAACCCCAGGCCTCTAAAAGAGCAGCCAGTGCTCTTAACTACTGAGCCATCTCTCCAGCCCCCTGAAGCTGGTCTTAAAGGATATGCACCATGACCTTTTGAGAAATAGTATGAATTCTAAACATGAAAAACAGTTATGAACACAGACTGCAGAGACTTTGCCTCACTTCTTCTCCACTTGAAGAACCCTGCAGCCATCAGCACACTACTATAACAATTCCTTATCCTCTACAAGGAAACTTCTGGAAGAAGAAACTGCATGTACTTAAGGTTTTCTCCTTATATGTTCAAGTAACTGCTTTTATTGGTTCCATTTAAAAGTCTGCATTTTTAAAGTCCAAACATGAAACATGGATTATAGCTAAGTGATAGAATCCTTGTTTAACATATCACAATAAGCAAGTAAATAAAATTCCAACACTACATTATCTCTTCCATTTATTTTTTCCTAATTATAAATAGCTCCTCATGAAGTATACATAGAAATGGTTAGAACTGCAGTTTTAAAAGTAACATCACCTGTGTTGCCACAAAATAATGATGAGGATTTCCTTCCTCCACCATGGACAGGAGACATTCTGATCCACTCACTGCACTCTTGAAATGACGACAATTTCGAACCTGGCATTTCTGTGCGATCAGTTTTGCTCCATATAATTCCTTTCCCAGTGTTTCTAACTCCTTTAACACACATCTGGTGGGAAAAAAAAGTCATGAGAAGCTCACCATCACGATGCATTCCTTTCGTTTATACAAAGCAAGCAGGAATACAATACTCAACTTTTTAAAATGTAAAACTATACCGTCAAAATTTGAATTTATAGTATGGTTGCCATTTTCTTCTCAAATGAAGAATTGAAAAATACATACTCCAAGCGGAAAGAGTATCAATGCCAGAATATACTGAGCACTTGCGTGTACAGGAAGCATGGAGAGTGCTCTTCACATATGTTGTTGCTTAACCTCAAATGACTCCTGAAGCTAGGTGATAAATTGAATTAATTTCTAACATCCCCAAATCTATACCTCTTACAGAGGGCCAGATAGTGAACCTTCCAGGTGCTTGCAGAGGACTCCAGGTTGCTGTTACAACTTTAAAATATGCTAACACAGAATCCAAAGCAACTTGTGTATCTTGTTTGAATCCTGATTTTTAAAAATGTTCTTCATAATCCTAAGAGCCAGAGGGGTTGAGGACACCAGGAGAACACAGCCCACAGCATCAACGAAGCAGGGCTCACAGAGACTAAAGCAGCAATCACAGAGCCTGCAAGGGTCTGTGCTAGGTCTGCACATACGTTATGGCTGTTAGCTTGGTGTTTTTGTGAGACTTCTAACAGTGGGAGTGGAGGTATCTCTAACTCATGGTATGCTTCCTCCTACTGGCTTGCCTCACCCAGCCCTGATATGAGGGTTTGTGCCTAGTCTTAACTGTATCTTGTTATGCTGTGTTTGGTTCATATACCTTGGAGGCCTGCTCTTTTCTGAAGGGAAACAGAGGAGGAGCGGATCTGGGGGACAGGGGTAGTTTAGGGAGAACTGGGAGGAGTGGAGGGGGGGGAACTGCAGTTAGGATGTATTATATGAGAGAAGAATAAAATAAAAACAGCTGACAAACAGCAAAGACTGAGAGGAGCTGCTCTAACTCTAGAGTAAGAAGGTAGGGAAAAGATGGGTCAACAAGAATGAGCATTCTGGTACGGGCACATGCTGGGTATCAATGTTTTGCTGCATCATTCTACTTTTGTGTTGTTTTAAAAATGTGTAGTAGCTAGCTGGTGGTGGCACAACCTTTCATCCCAGCACTCGGAAGGCAGAGGCAGATGGATCTCTAAGTTGGAGGCCAGCCTGGTCGACAGAGCAAGTTCTGGGATGGTCAGGGATACATAGAAAAAACCCCATTCAGGAAAGAAAGAATGGAATGAAAGAAAAGAAGAGAAAGAAAAAGATAGATAAAATGATTCCCAAAGCTAAGTTCTTCCTCTCCAGACAGGGTTTCTATGAGTGCTGGGTTAAAGGTGTGCACCACCACTGCCTGGCAATGGTTTTCTTTTTTTTGAAACAGGCTCTTGCTCTGTATATAACCCAGGCTGGCTTCGAACTCATGGTAATCTTCCTGACTCAGCTTCCTGGGGTGCTCATATTACAAGTGTAACCTACCTTGACTGGCTCAGAAGTTAAATTTTTTTTTTTTTTTTTTTTTTTTTTGAGAGGGTTTTTCTCTGAAACAGCCCTGGGTGTTCTAGAACTCACTCTGTAGACCAGGCTGGTCTTGAACTCACAGAGATCCGTCTAGCTCTGCCTCCTGAGTGCTGGGATTAAAGGCATGTGCCACCTTTTTAAGAGTTGTTCATGGTCTAGCTTCAGTTCACCTTTTCCTTACTTTCATGTCCCACAATATTAGATACAACCTCTTCTTCAGGTGTCAACCAACCGCATTTGTTCAAAAGTTCTTTCAAACGGTAGCGTCACCATTTCTGTGTGTTCAAAACAGACTTTCCCTCCTCAGGTCAGAACAAACTTCAGGACTCAAACATCGACTCTACGAAACCTTTTAAAATGACACCCCTACCCTCCTGCTTGCTCCTGCTTCCACAGTGTTCTACCCTAAGTGTGCTCACTTACATGGAGTGAGGAGGCACAGACGTGGGATGAAAACAACCACCGAGAGTTACTTTACACACGTTACAGCCCATGAAGGCTGGGCCTTTGTCCTGCCCACTAAGTGTCCTCAGAGTCTGGAACAGCGCTTGACATTTGGTTGGGACTTATAAATGGCCTTGGGCAAAGGTTTCAATCTCCAGTCTTGACTTCTTTTCCTAGGAACTCACTAGCAGTAGGAAGGCTTGAAAACCTTTGGGTTAAACTTAAAGGTACCAACCACTATAGAAAGGGGGGGGGGGTAGCTTTTGTATGCTGAAAAAGTCCTGAAAATGTCCTATGTACACTATACCTCATCTGACTTTACATCAACTTTTAAAAAGTTATTCCGCCGGGCGGCGGTGACGCACGCCTTTAATCCCAGCACTCGGGAGGCACAGCCGGGCGGATCTCTGTGAGTTCGAGGCCAGCCTGGTCTAGAGAGCGAGATCCAAGGAAAGGCGCAAAGCTACACAGAGAAACCCTGTCGGGGGGTGGGGGTGGGGGTGGAGAGTAAGTTATCCCCTCTACTTCACAATTAATGTCATTTCTTGCCTGAAGTTACACAGCTCGTTAAGATGGGGACCAGGAGTCAAAGCCAGGCCTGCATGCTTACAAAACAGCCGTTCTGATGTCGCAGAGATAATGGGGAATATTCGCAGGGCACAGTACCCTGCGCCTGACCTATCCGTCAGCTACCGTAGGCGGTAACAGACGTCTCTTGGCCACACCCGCGACGCCGCCCCGCAAGCCCACCTCGTGGTGCACAGCTGGGTCTCCCCCATAAGGTAGCGGGGCAGCTGGTCCCGCAGCTGGATGCGGCCCCGCAGCGCCGCCTGGCAGAAAGTGCCATCCAGAAGGATCTGGTAGGGCTCACGGACTCCGAAATTGTTACGGAAGAAGCCGAGATGCTTCTTGGCGTGTTTCTGCCTGGTGATCTTCATGCTGCCTGCTTAAGCCACCGGATCCGGGACCCAGCGGCGCCAGCCTCGCTTCCGCACTCCT
>CABHPR010087627.1:0-12194 GCA_902168415.1 Peromyscus melanophrys
TTGCCTCCTCCTCCAAGGTGCTAGGATTAAAGGTATGCACCATGCCTGGCTTAGATCTACCTTTTAAGAAGCTCCTACCCCAGATGTACATGCCCCAAGACTCCAAGTCACCTCTCTCCTTTTCATTATAGCAGCTTTGTTGTATGCCGAACTGACATTCTCCTCTGAAGAATGAATTTTTGAGCTAATTTTTTTTTCTTTTTTGAGACAGTCTCATTGTAATCCAGGCTGGTTTAGAATTTCCTGTGTAGCCCAAGCTAGCCTTAAACTTACAGTCTTACCTTAGCCTTCTGAGGGCTAGCATTACAAGCAAGCATCATCACACTAGGCTGGGCTAGACTCTTTTTTGAGAGTTTTGTTGAGTTTCCATTGGCTTTGCACAAATAGGGTTATTAAAGCGCCCAGAAGCCTGCTCCCAGAGGCAGGATTAGAACTCAGAGGCCCCTGTTCACAGGGGGAATGGAGCCTTGGGGTGTATCTCTCTCATTCCCACTTCTGGCTGCCTCAGGGCCGGTCCTGGTCATCACTGAATACTGCTGCTACGGGGACCTACTCAACTTCCTGCGAAGGAAAGCTGAAGCCATGCTGGGACCCAGCCTGAGTCCTGGTCAGGATCCCGAGGGGGACTCCAGCTACAAGAACATCCACCTGGAGAAGAAATATGTGCGCAGGTAGCTCCCTGGCAAAGGACAGGACAGAAAGGAGGCCAGGATGGGAAGGAGGTCGCACACATCCTGCCTGTGTCGTGAGGAACACCTACCCCAGGCTTTAAAGCAACTCTGCTTTCTTACAACACATTCCCTCCATTCGACAAATACCTGAACACTTAGCATGTTCCAGAAACGTAGAAGGCGATGGGTTCATGAACCCATCACCTTCATGTGTGGAAAGATTCTCCCAGGCCCATACGTGGAGGCCTGGCCAGAGATGGGAGGACTCGGGGGAAATGCATGTTCCTGTTTGTCACAGCTTGTCTGTGGGGGCTGCAGGACACAAAGTCCACTCAAGAGTGGCCAGCCTGTCTCTACATTTCCATGAGGAAGTGAGAACAGAGTTTATTAATTGTTGGATGGAGGTATCAAAATAGCCTGGCCTGTGGCATGGTTCCTGATCCACTCAGGTCTTGGTTTCCCCGGGTGAGCCAATGGAGTGTTGAACCTCTCAGGGTCTCTTCTGTTCTGTGATTCCTGGAAGCCACCAGAGGCTATGGACAGAGCCACATGGGGGAAGCAGAGAGAGGAAGAAACAAGTTTCATGTCGCCCATGAATGGGAAGGGGGGGGGGGGACCTGGGCTAAGCCTGTTGTGTTTTAAACTGGAGTCTCAGTTTTGGGTCATGGTGGGTTGGGCCTTAGAGCTAGACGACTGCGATCAGGCCATTCTCAGAAGCAGGGGAGTGTACACCGTGCTTACAGTGAAGGCACTGGCCGCTGCCGAGTCTGGGAGAGCCAAAGGAGAAGGAGGTTCCCTAGCTTCCTTCTTCAAGTGTACAGACACTCAAAACATCCCCGTGTGGGACATTTCAGGAGCAGGTGACATCAGTTCTACCCGTGGGCCCAAGTTATGCTATTACAGAAGGGTGGTTCCAGAACCAGGAGATGGTGGCTGTGCCATGCATGGATGGATCTTAACGGAGACGCTGGTTTCTCTTTCTGGGAGCCTGAGGGTATGGGCAAAATTGAGGTGCCGAGCAGCTTGCTGGCAAACCCGATCTGGCTGGCTGCTGAGCGTCAGCAGTGGTGTTCAGGTAGGGCTGTGCTTCCACAGGTAGCTTATCACGCATAGCAAGAGTCTGGGTCTCCCTGGGTGTTGCCTGTCCACCCAAACCTTCAGAGACTCAATCTTCACTAAAAGAGACTTCCTGGGGCTCAACTGCCCCGAGCCAGTTTAAGCTCTGCTCTAGGCCTGGGCAAATTTAGTGCTATGCGTGGCTGCTTGGGGCATGAGAAATGTTACCACCTCTCCAAGCGATTGGTTTTAAAGTGTATGTATGAGTGTGTGTCTGTGTGTGTGAATACCACATGTGTTTCTGGTGCCCACAGAGGCCAAGATGGTGTCAGATACCCTGGAACTGAGGTTACGGGGAGTCGTGAGCCACTGTGGCTCACAAACCAAATCCAGATCCTCTGAATGAGCAGCAAGGGCTCCTACCCACTGAGCTATTTCTCCAGGCCCCTTCCTGTGTGGTTTTTAAATTTTTATTTTTACATTTATTTATTTGTAATGTATATGTATATGTACCCTCTCCATCATATGGGTCCCTGGGATTGGGCTCAGACAGTAAGAGCCTTTATCCTGAGCCATAGTGCCACCCTCCTGGAGTGATTTTTAATGAGAAGCCAGCTGGTGAGAGGCTGCAGGGAGAGATCAGGGAATGTACTCACATTCCAGCAGAGCTGTTGGAGGGAGAGACACCGTCTTCCTGTCTTTGAGGATAGAGAAGGGAACCCCAGGGGCACATGGGTATTAGGAGCAACAAAGGCCTTCAACAGGCAGAGCTGTCCAATGACAGAACGGGGCGTCTCCGGCACTGGGGATGTCTAAGCAGGGCACAACGATTGCTTAAGTAGAATGTGGCCTGGGGCCTTCCTTATCAGAGAGGGACACTCAAGCTGACCTTTAGGTTCCTTCCCCTCCGCTGAGTGACTAAGGGAGTCCACGGGGCAGCTGGAGGACAGTGCCTGGGCCAGGCTACGCAGTGATGGGCATTGATCACTTCCCAATTCTCCTTCTTATGCAGGGACAGTGGCTTCTCCAGTCAGGGTGTAGACACCTATGTGGAGATGAGGCCTGTCTCTACCTCCTCAAACGACTCCTTCTTTGAGCAAGGTGAGGATGTAACAGGATGAGGGGAGAGAAGGGTGGATGGACCCAGAGGGGCTGGGAACTGGGGCTAAGGAGGAGCAGGGTGTGACAGGGCTGCCTTGATGCCTTTTCCTAGATCTGGACAAAGAGGCCAGCCGGCCACTGGAGCTCTGGGACCTGCTCCACTTCTCCAGCCAAGTGGCTCAGGGCATGGCTTTCCTTGCTTCTAAAAATGTGAGTCTGGGTGAGAGGGGGCTGAATTCCTGCTGGCTGTGGGAATGGAGAAGGGGAGGGGAGGGGGCCCAGTGAGAAGCAATGGAGTGGGAGTGGGAGAGGGTAAGTGGCCATGTACAGAGGGCCTCAGAGGCAGTGGGAGGGAACAGTGCTGAGGCAGGCTCCTCCCTGAGGCCTGGCCCCAGCCTTCCAATGCCTGTTTCCCTGTGTGGCTATAAACGGGCTTAACAACTGTCTTACTCAGGAGAGTGAGCAAGACAACAGTTGTCTCTCCTCTTGAAGCACATAGTCTGACTGGCTGAGCTGTAAGGAAGTCAGAAGGCAAGGGCTCAGACCACCGCCCCGAGAACAGACTTGAGGGGCGAAGGTTTGACTACTGGTCCTGCTCTCACGAATTGTTTAGGGGTTATTATGTGTGCAAATGCTTGGGGAAGCACCTGGGATTGTCTGCTCGGAGGCGGCAGCTGCTGGTGTTAGGAACGATGTGGGCCGGAATGTTCACAGCACAGGGACTCGCTGCTTCTGAGGTAGCAACAGCCCAGCTGTTACTGCTGCTCAGAAGGAGAGAGGAGTGTGGGGCACAGGGCTGTGGGGCTTTATAAATGCTAAACTGGCCACATTAAATTCTCTCAGACCTCAGGCCTGCACAGGTTTGGACAGAATTAGAGAGTAGACTACCAAAATCTGTATCTACTCCCTCATCAGGGACCCCAGACCTCATGCGCCCCGTTCTGGGCTTCGGAGAGATAAACAGTCTAATTTTGTATTTTCCTCAGTGCATCCACCGGGATGTAGCAGCTCGAAATGTGCTGTTGACCAGCGGACACGTGGCCAAGATTGGGGACTTTGGGCTGGCTAGGGACATCATGAATGACTCCAACTATGTTGTCAAGGGCAATGTGAGTGCTGAGAGGGAGCGTGGCTGGTTGGGCAGGCTGTGGAGAGCCACAGCACCAAGTGATACGGGATTGTCTTGTCAGGCCCGCCTGCCTGTAAAGTGGATGGCCCCAGAGAGCATCTTTGATTGCGTCTACACAGTTCAGAGTGATGTGTGGTCCTACGGAATCCTCCTCTGGGAGATTTTCTCACTTGGTGAGCTGTTAAGCCTGCTTCCAGCACAGCCAGGGGCCGACCTGTCTTTGGCTGCTCCACGGGTGTCTTGAACCTCATGGACGAAATCTACTCAAAAGATGCCTGGTGTCCAAGACAGAGCAAGGGCTGGCAAGAGCCCAGGGATGGAGAGGGCTCTTGAACCAGCACAACAGCACCTGTGTGTGATTCAGACCCTCCAGACAATGCACATTTCCTGAGTCCTTCCTTTGCTTGCCTCTGCTCAGCAGTAGCTGTTATGTAGAATGCTACCTGTCAAGTGCCATTGAAGATGCTGCTGGTCACCTTCTAGCTCCCGTTTTCTGGGGAGTAGGTACAGGGCCCTTGTGATGAGTCCTTAATGGGACAACCAGGTTGATAATGAGGGGCTGAAGGTTGTTGGCTCCCTAGGCGTTACTTACCGCCTAATGCCTCACCTAGGGAGTCCTGGGTATGTGAGTAGTTTCTGCTCTAGGGCTACAGCTGGGATGGGACCCTAACACTCTGCCTGAGATGCATGTGGGTGGGGAAGGGGAAATCAAGTGTGGTTTCTTATGATCCCGGTCCTTGCAGGTCTGAATCCCTACCCAGGCATCCTGGTGAACAGCAAGTTCTACAAACTGGTGAAGGATGGATACCAAATGGCCCAGCCTGTATTTGCACCAAAGAACATGTATGCAAAGGCACCCAGGGAGGCAAAAGGATCTCTAGGGTTCGGGCGGTGGTTAGATGAGCATGTGGCCCTGGTCTTTGTCTAGAAGGCTTCTGGTTTCCATCTGCAGTGTATTAAGGTTCTATACTAAACTTTGAACCAACGAGTCTCAAGCATGTTAACAGGTGCTGTACCACTGGGCCATACCTCTAGCTCCTGACTTACTTTTGACTAGTTTTGGGGGCTCTTCACTAGATAGATCTCACTAGTGATGTGCCCCAAGGAGCTTGACATGGGCAAACTTGGTTCTGTCTTCAGATACAGCATCATGCAGTCTTGCTGGGACCTGGAGCCTACCAAAAGACCTACCTTCCAGCAGATCTGCTTCCTCCTTCAGGAGCAGGCCCAACAGGACAGGAAAGAGCAGGTGAGAAGGATAGACTAGCTGCTTGGCTGGCTAGGGCAGGCTGGGCCAGGCCTGAAAGATCTCTGCTGACTGTGTGGCTTCTTTCCCACTCAGGACTACGCTAACCTGCCAAGCAGCAGCAGCAGTGACAGTGACGGCAGTGGTGGTGGCGGTGGCGGCGGCAGCAGCAGTGAGCCAGAGGAGGAGAGCTCCAGTGAGCACCTGGCCTGCTGTGAGCCAGGGGATATCGCCCAGCCCCTGCTGCAGCCCAACAATTACCAGTTCTGCTAAGGCGGGACAGTGGAGTGCTGCTGCTCCCCACTTCCCAGCCCCGCCTCCTCCATGGACGGCTGACATGGGGAGAACATGAACTTTATCCTCAGCTTGGCGCAGCTCGGAAACTTCAGAACACGAGGGGTCTGGGGAGGTCAGAGGCCCCATTCCCAGAGCCTGGGCCATCACTGCCAATGGGGTTTGCACAGTGCTAGCCTGTATTTACTATGTCAATCTGTGCACCCCTACTTCACTTTCTTTACCCTGTTCCCAACTCTCTTGTGTTTCAATGGAAAGACTGACTTTGTGTCTCAGAAAGACAGGGCTCCCAAGGCTGGAAGGAAGCAGAGGGCTTGCCTCCCTGCCATGCTCACAGACTACAGGCTTCTTGGGGCAGGCTCCTTCCTGAGAAGCTCACAGGACTGGTCTCCACTCTTCACCTTCACTCCACAGTCCCATCTCATCCTGGATCTTGTACTGCTAGAATGAGCCAAATGGCAGCTAAAAGTGAGGGGTGTTCTATCTAGTGCCCTGTCATTCTAGGCTGGAAGGCATGGGACCTTGGTGCAAGGCTAGCCACACCAAGCAATACTGCATGCTCCTCTCCAAGCAATTTGTCCTCATTAACAGTCAACATTAAACTAACAGCATTAACACAGCCAGCAGTGTCTGGTTCTTTGCACCACACGAGTGCCTACCCGTTCCCTAGGACCTCCTTCCACCTCCCTCGAGTGCCTACCCATTCCCTGGGACCTCCTTCTACCTCTCGAGTGCCTACCCGTTCCCTGGGACCTCCTTCCACCTCCCTCGAGTGCCTGCCCGCTCCCTGGGACCTCCTTCCACCTCCCTCCACGAGGAGTGATCGGCAAGCACCCACTTCCAGAGCCAAAGGACACAATGAGCAGTGAACTGGCTCTTGCTTCATTAAAACCAGATAATTTAATAAACTTTATTCTTGTTGGGGGAAGAACGAGAGGGAAAGCCACCTATCCCACCCTCTCAATAAATTAACTAGCACTCGGCCAATCCCCGGGCCCCGAGCAAACCACGGCACGTGAGCCGGTGCGGCCGTCTGCTCCCGGCCCTGTCTGCTTCCCCTTCACAGAAGGGAGTTTTCCTACTGCTTGCCAGCTAGGTCACAACTGTGGGCCACATCCCCTCTGTGGTGAGGGTCCGAGGGCCCGGAGGATGTAGGGTACAGTAGCGGTGGCCAGAGAAAGGAGGAAGGATTCTCTTCCCCAAAACCCAGGGCAGAGGACAGTCCTGGAGGAGCTCTAACCACTATTCCTCCCTCCTCAGCTGCCCCAAGTTGTGGGAACAGGGAGAGCTGGAGGACAGAAGAATGCACCCCTCCTTTAGGATGAGGAGCCCAAAGGGACCCCAAGAGTGAATGAGCCATTAAGGCCCCTTGTCAAAGGCAGCAGGCTAGGAAGCCCGTAAGAGTGGAGCCCGAGCTCTTCCCCCTGGGACTGCTTAGCTTGGTGGTCTCCGCACCTGGTGCAGGGACCACAGTGGAGGTGGGCCTGGGCAGCCAGCTCGCAGCCTTCCCCTTGGCCTCTGCTCCTTAAAACTAGCATGCCCCCCACACGCTCTCAGGTCCAGCAGAGGTTTCCCAGCACCTCTCCTGAGCCCCAGAGGTGGAGGGCCCCACTGTGCTCATGAAATGGAAGCTCTTTGGTCAGTTCCAGCAGTCAGAGGCCCTCCCTACAGGGGACTGAGGGTCCCCTCAATAGGTCTGCCTTGGGCAAGGACCATAGTATGGCTTGAGAGAGATGGTGCAGGCCCTGTACATAACAACCTGGCTTATTCCACCACTGAGGCTACCTCCTCTTCCTCCCCATCCTCCTGGGTCTTGATCTGCGCAACCCCAAGGCGATAGAGGTTATCACGGATGACCACTTCACCAGGCTGGCAGCTCTGCACAACATCATGGATCTGCCGGTTGACAATTTCTCGGCTGGTGAGGAAGTCCATGAGGCGGTTGTAGAGGTAATAGTGGGTGGCATTGTCAAAGGCAATGGGCCGCTGGCGGACACTGTTGAGTTTGCAGTCCGAGATGGAGGCATAGGGTGCCAACTCAGGACACAGTGATAAGGAACGGTGGCCAGCACTGGGGTCACTGGGATCGGGTTTCGGGTTTGCATGGACAATACGCCGTGTGGCAGTCTTGGTGACTGGATGCTGGACAGAGTTTTCAGCCTCTGGCACATCCACAGAGTAATGCTGGTCCAAGAGTTCAGGGCAGGACACACTCTAGAAGAGAGAAGAGAAGGCACTTTGTAAGAGGGAATGACTGAGAGAGAACCTTGTGGGAGAGAGCAGGAGCCTGGAGTCAGACAGCCTTGTCTAAATCCTAGAGCCACTGCACACTGCCTCCCGTGCCTCCATCTCTTCTTGTAGGAAGGAGAATGGAAACTGGTCATCCCAGCAGAGATGCCACATTGCTTCAGGGGTGTAAGCAGTGCGCCTGGACGATTCAGACACCAGAGCAATGGGAGGGAGCGGCTCTGAGGGACACTTCAGACAACTTTTGGGGTCTCGGAGAATGAGGAGAATAATGTCTGCTCCAAAGCGAGCCAGAAGCCTTCACCTACCATAATGCAGCTGGGCAGAGGCACTCATCTCCTGTGACTCTTCTCTTCTTTCCTAGTAGCAGCTCTACTGCCCCTGCTAGTCTAGGCCAAAGGCAGGCCTTGCAGTGCACATGCGTCTCATAGGAACTACCTCCTTCCTGATACAATGCACCAAGATACAAACACAAGGACTCGGCCACTAATCTGCTGTATGACCCTGATCAAGTCCAACTCCCTCTCTGGGTCTTAGTTTCCTTTTCTAATCAAAGGAGAGGGTTAGAGAAGATCGGTGCTGGGTGCTGAACCCCAGACCCCACCTCTCTTTAAAATAAATAAATAAGATTTAACTTACAGTTTTGGATGTGAAGTGAGTGTTTTCTGAGACCACTGTGTCTGTATCTCAACAGACATACCCTATATAGCACACTCATGGCCAAATCTAAGACTCAGAAATTAAACAGTGCCCTTCAGGGTGGTCAGTGTGTACAGTGACCACCCCTCCACAAAGTGGCAATTTGTCTAGCTTCTCTGGAAAGCAAATTCTTTTCACACAAGATGCCTGTGTATGGAACACCCTAAGCACACCAAATAACACACTCTGGCCTCAGGCTGCGGTCAGTTAGTAAAGGTCTGTAATAACTCCTGGTGCATCAGGATAAATACTGATGGAGAATAAGAATGCTAGAGAGAGTTCCCAGGCAGGCCCTCCTCATAACTGGGGGTGGGGGTGGCCCTCCGCCATCCAGTCCTCAGGAGGGGACTCACCACAACTGGCTCTGTAGGGCTAGAGAAACAGCCCTGGTTCTTCCCCCACATCTGACTAGTCAGCTCTGGGTAGCAGAGGTCAGCACATAGGGCCACTGGTGTGGCCATATCTACCACATAGACGGGTGGCCAGTGGCGGGAGGAGGCTAGCAGATCCACATGGTCACGGGCACTTTCACCTCGAACAAGATACTTGGAACCGCAGACCACCTGTGGGAGACGAAGGGTATCGTTCAGTGTTAAGGGACCAGCGTGCAGGCGCTGGAGTAGGCCCTCACTCCTTCTTTTGAGGAAGAGCACCCTCATGACTGAAGCCAGGGACCCTGACATTAGGTCCCTCTCCACCTCCTCTCTAGAAAAGGATTATTACTGTGTACGCAGGCTTGTGCATGCCACAGCACACAGGGAGTCAGTGAGCGACTCTTCAGGAGTTGGTTCTCTCCTTCCACCGTGGATTCAGGGGTGAACCTGGGTGGTTGGATTTGCCTGGCAAGCACCTTCAGCTACTGAGTCACTCTCTGGTCCTCCCCTCCCACTTCTCTCCCTAAAGGAAGTCACCAGCACATCCTTGTCCTGAGGACAGCTAGGACTTAGGACATCTCTGAACACTACTCCATCCCTATCACCCTACCAACTGTCCTGGCAATGTAAACAGAAGGCTTAGGGCCTTTGGACTGAACCCAGGTTCCCATCAGGCCTCAACAGGCTGCCCAGGCAACAGCTGCTGCTGTACTAGGAAGCACTTCACCAACACTCTCCAGTTCCTCCACTGCCGGACAGTCTGCGTATATGGAGAACTCTGCCTTCACACCCACCTAGCTGTCCCTTCTACATGAAATGCTGCCTATTAGAGTCCCGAGACAGCACTTGAGTCCCTGTACTGTCCACCACTTTTCAGAAGATGACTATAGGCACATCTGGACACACTCTCTGAGCAGGTGCTCATCTGCCAGAGAGTAAGCTTCAAAGGCCCCGCCCCCAGCTTTGTTCCAGTGACTGGCTGCGTCACCCTCCTTTTATGGCCAGCTCAGCCTGACTCTCACATCACTGTGAACTGAATCTGTTGACAATGCCCACTCATGACTGGGTTTTCCATTCTGGTATCTTCCTAGGCCAATTCTGCCATACACGACCTAGCCTGTAGCTTTTTCTGTCTACTCTATCCATCCCTTCTACAGAACATCGGGGGTGATTTCACCACCCATTTCCCACTGAACACCATCCTAAAGATCTCTGATCATCTTCAGAATAATGTCTCGGGAGCCACTTCTCTGGCTCTCCTCTGGCTGCCTGGAGATTGCAGGTCCACCCCACTTTCCCAGTTCTTTGGTTCCTCCAGAGCTAGCATTACAAACTGCGGTAACTTTCTTTCTCCATGACAATAGGAGGTCAACTAAAGAAGAACATTATCTCTGTCTTTTACTACTGTACAACTGGGCAGCTCAGGCCAGAATGCAGCAGGGTGTTAATACATATTACTGAATGACCCAAGTTCCTTCTACAGCCCCCCAAATGGCAAGGATTCCTGGTTGCACAGTGACACAAGTCCTAGTCCCAAAGGGATCAATCAGATTCTCTGTGGGCAGTTCAGCATTAGCAAGCTCACCCCATGCTCCACCCACGCCACTTTCTTACCTGATGGGGGCACACTTTGTAGATTTTTCCCCCTGTGAAATGAGTTGGGGACGGTTTAGCTCTGGCTCCATTCTGTACAGATTCGTAGAGGGCCAATAAGGAGAAGCAGAGCTGATCCTGGAGAGGAGGAGAAGATGAAAATTCAGGTACAAATGCCAAGGTACTCAGTATCAAAGGTCTCTCCAAACACAAAGAAGGAGCCACTGCTGGCCTGGAGCCTCAGCAGCCCCTCCTCTAGTATAGGTAAACTTCAGGAAGCTCCCCAGGAAGCTGTCAGCCTGGTGCCTTGTCAGAAAGACGTTAAAAAAAAGTGCCCATTCGAATCTGAATTTGAAGGAAGCCTGTTTTCAACAGCACAGAAAGCAAGTAAGGTATGGCTAAAATCCATGCACAGCATATAGTCTATGTTAACAGCAGTCTTTTTATGAGCCTAAAATCAGTCTCTGGGTGAAGTGTTCTTTACAAGAAAGAGCCTTGTGAAGTTTCAGTTGTTTTGATTTTGTAAATGAGGTCAATCCAATTTAAATTACCATACAGAGTAAGAAGAGTCAGAATGGAAAACCTGAGGTCTAGGTCAGGGATCACATACATGCCACCATCTGGCTGCTATTTCTTTGGTTTCCTGACTTCTTCTTCTTCTTCTTCATCTTTTTTTTTTTTTTTTTTTTTTTTTGGTTTTTCGAGACAGGGTTTCTCTGTGTAGCTTTGTGCCTTTCCTGAAATTTGCTTTGGAGACCAGGCTGGCCTCGAACTCACAGAGATCTGCCTGCCTCTGCCTCCTGAGTGCTGGGATGAAAGGCGTGCGCCACCACCGCCCGGCAGTTTCCTGACTTCTAGAATCCTCTGTCAACACAAGTGCCCAATCATAGGGGGTTTATAACCTGCACAGGAAAGAGAGTAGCCTTCCTGCTCCCAAAGCCCCAGACTTCCCAACTGTTCCCAACACTCACCCTGGAGTCTTCCGGGCCGAAGGGGATGTCGCACTGCTCCAGCAGGCACTGCAGCTCCTCCTCACCATAGGAGCTGAGCTCCTCAAGCCTGCAGGTGCCCTCCTGCAGCAGCCTCACCAAAGCACTGCCATTGCCTGTAACAGAGTAAAGCTGATGGGAGGTGCTGCTGACAGCCACCTCACCCCTAGCTCCTCATGCTTGAGAAGGAGAACCAGGGGGCTGGGCATGCAGTGGAAGTCAACTCTACACACAGCACTCCCCAGGGTGCTGAGAGAGGTGGTGTAGTAGGCAGGCCTACAGCTTCGCTGATGGACCACGCCCTTGAAACACCTACATCTGACAACAGAAATAAAGTCATTGCCAAGAACCCTAAAACAGGTCACCTTTTAACCCACAGATTCTGTTTTCAGAACCGAGAGCACAGATGCTTCAGACGCAACAGAAGGAACAAGAGCTATTACTTTCACTTTATTCTATCTGTGAGTGCATGCATGCACATATGGTGCACCATGTACGTGCCTGGTGCCTATGGAGGTCAGAAAAGGGCATCAGATTCCTTGGAACTGGAGTTACCAATGATTATGAGCCACCATGTGGGTGCTGGGAACTGAACCTGGTTTCCTCTCCAAGAGCAACAAGTGTTCTTAAGCACTGAGCCCCAGGCAATAGCATCATTTAAAAAAAATGCTCTTCACATACTGTGCTCCTGACCTAGCTTAAAGGGGGCAGAGCTCAGAGACGAAGTGAGGGAGAGCCTCCTCACTATCTCATGCTAAGAAACAACGCTTGCAGCCAGCGTATCACACAGAGCAC
>CABHPR010087641.1:2383-20863 GCA_902168415.1 Peromyscus melanophrys
CAGACACATCTGATTTCTATAACTCCACACACACAGTAACACACACACACACAGCAGACACATCTGCTTTCTAGCCGACAGATGTGTAACATCATTCTCTTCACAGAGGTCATTTTATCACCAGTGTCGAAACTTGAATTGAGTTTGACTTCTCAATTCTCATAACAATCTGACCCACCTTTCATTCTCCAGTTCTAAGTTCTAAGCTAGTTTAATAAACGATCTGCATGCTGTATCTACCGTTTTCTTTCTCTGGAATCACTCAACACAGATTATTAATTTTCAGTCCTGTTTTAGTTATTTAAATAATCCATTTCTTAACAACATTTCTAAAGTATATTAACTTTTAAAGTTTTAGGAACCCCTCCATATAGGGAAGTCAAATGACTGTTACAACTTCTTTAACTTGTATAAACAGTTAAGATATTAGCTTCAAAACTACTTTTTTAGTAAAGACTTATTAATTTTTCAATTATGTGCAATGTTGCAACTGTGTATGTGTGTATATGTGTGTGTGTGTGTGTGTGTGTGTGTGTACAAGACTGTAGGCCAGAGGCACTGAATCCCCCTGGAGCTGGAGCCATCAGATGTGGGTGCTGGGAATCCACCTTGGGTCCTCTCAAAAGGCAGCGATCTCTCCATGCAAAGCCTGTGGTCCCTTGACCTCTGTATGCTGTACTAAGTACTTAAGAAATTAATCAGTGCAATCTTTTTATTTCTCTGTAACTATTACTACTCAAGTTCTAGCATACATTAAATCAAACCAAGGTAAATTTGAGATTTCTCTACTACCTTATCCCAGTTTTGTATAAGAAAAGTTAAAAAGTAAGATCACATTTACTAAGCCAAGAAACTTCACAGCTATCCTAATTTTAACAACTGTTTGGGATATAAATGCTGTGGTGATTAGTATCTACAATAGATATTACATTTAAAATTAATATTTAATATCAATTTTTAAAAAATCACATGCCTCAGCTCCTTGGTCTGTAGATCTATTGGATCGTGAGTTTCACTGTCCATGTGGAACCGAACTTCTGGAGAAGACAGAGTCAAAGCCCTGAGTGAAAATGAGAGAAATTAGTCAGATGAGCCAAGGACAGAGAAAACATTCTACAAGCAATCCCTTTAAAAGAAAATGAGTATACCAAGTACATAAGCATTTTTCTTTTTATGACCATCTACTAAGTTTGATGTTCTATTGTCATATAAAGCCTAACTCTTACATTTTTATGCAAGCTACATAAGCTTGCAACTACTTTTTTTAAGTGGCTAAAAGAACAGGCCAACTGGTATTTCATTTTCCATGGGAAACAATATATTGTGATGGGCAAGGATGGAGAGGACAAGGCCAGCTCTTCCATAGGTAGGTGAATCAGAGAAGATGTACAGGCAACTGAGTGGAGACTGATAAAATTACTCCCACTCATACATCGTAAGGACTGATGACTAGTCATATTAGGTTGCTGTGGTCTCAGAATATACTATGCTAAGGCATTTTATGTGTGGTTCTTAATGAGGGGACTAGTTCTCCTTCGCAAAGATTTCACAAGGATACATAGAAAAATCTAAAGTGTTTTCAGATATGATGCTACTTTCACCAAGTTCCAAATCAATCTGAAAGTTTGTTTCTTGTTTTGTTTTTCTGGGTTTTTTTTCCTCCAGTTTTTTGAGACAGGGTCTTAACTTTAGCTTTGCATAGACTCGGACTGGCTATTTAGACCATGCTGACCTGGATAGAAGTCATAGATCCACCTGCCTCTGCCTCCTGAGTGCAGGGATTAAAGGCATGTGCTACTATGCATGGCCTGGAAGTAATTTTAATGAGATTGGGCAATCCTGGACAATCATGGGGAAGTTAGAAAACAACAACAAAACCAAATTAATGTTAACCTTACACTTAAGTGAAAAGCTTGAGCAGCTTTACTCAAATTTAATAATTCTGTTTTCATGTACATACCTAATCTGTAAAGAGTTTTAAATTTCATATTTAATTATTCAAATATGGTAGTCACTGGCCACACTGGCTGCAAGGAGTACGGAATCTGGATGCTCACTTGCATTCAGGAACTTAAGTTAGGCACTCTGCGACTACACCAGAGGTGGCTTTTGTGTCACCAGCAAACCACTTTCCATAACTGGCACTCTTCAAGATGTAGGGAAGGCCCAGGACCAACCTCTAAAAGGCTCTTGTACTTGGTTCCCTTACAGCAGTCTTTCAAAATTGAAGCTACTTTTAACTGCTTTCTTTCTAACAAGTTTGAGCTGATACTCTCTTATACCTGTTATGGTTAGGCAAATGCCATGATACAATCTATTAAATATAGTCTACCAGCTAAGTAATCACCATTCTAACAAAATACTCTAAAGAAGCCAAATGTTATATCATAACTGATATTAATCATAATCATAAACTAAGGCCTGTCTTAGTAGAATTTTTAAGAACATACCCCTTTTCAATCCTTCCTTTTTTTAGAATTTTAGCTAGTTTATTTAATCCACGGAGACTAGTGGTGATGTCATCGTTCATAGCTGCTGAATCAATTCTCATCTGTGCTTCAGCATACGTAAGAGAAGCCTAGGAAAGAAACCTTAGGTTAACATAATTCTCACAACCAATAAAAGCATACTTACTATATGAACCATACTGTGAATGTGTGTATCCATATGTTAGTACTGGACCACACAGGCCACCATGCATGTATGGTGGTCAGAGATGCTAGTCTTTCCTCTTCCTCGGCCGACACCGAGTCTAGTCTTTTATTTTATTTCATATTCTACGCTTTCAAGAAGCCTAAAATAAGTAACGAGAAATCTACAGAGATTCTTAACTTTACACTTGGATTTCTGGTTTAACTTAGGCATTCATTATGTAACAAAAGCAAATTTACATTAAAGGAAAATGACAGTTTCCTTGATACTTTCATTTTTAGTATATTTTTAGGTAATACTAGAATATTCCTTAATACTTTCCTTTTGGTGCATTTTTAGGAAATACTTGAATAAATCACAAAGCAGGTTCTGCCTATTCTCTGAAAAACTTTGCAAAGGTCATTACTTCCCTTTTCACTGGCAAATAAGAGTCTAGAAGTATTTTATAGGAAACACTAACCAAAAAACCGGACCAGAAAATGGGGTGAAAATGGTAAGTTTAAAGCAATCTCTAGTAACAGATAATCCAAATATGGAAATAGCTGCTTCTGCTTCTATCTAGATGGAAAAACTAGTATTTTTTCAGATTAAAAGATAAAAGTAGCTTTATAATTAAAATTCAAAAACAGCATAAGGGAGTAACATAACACAGGGCTAAGAGTTCCCTTTCTAAAAAAAAAAAAAAAAAATTTTTTTTTTGGGGGGGTGTTTTTTCAAGACAGGGTTTCTCTGTGTGGCTTTGGAGCCTGTCCTGGATCTCACTCTGTAGACCAGGCTGGCCTTGAACTCACAGAGATCCACCTGCCTCTGCCTCCCAAGTGCTGGGATTAAAGGCGTACACTAACACTGCCCAGCCTTAGAATAATGTTTTATATGTTCATTAATTTCAATTTACAAAATTTTGTTAAAACTATATCTCAGAGGACTATATTTAAAAGTTGAAATAATTCCCACATCACTATTTGCTGTTAACAATTCTTTCTACTAGTCATCAGAACACAATGATATTAACTTGGAAGAAAAGAAATTGGCTAACTTTCCGAAAACATCATTACAAGAAAAAGAATCCAGCATATTTTGGAGGACTATTAAGCACAAAATGAGAATGAATGTACTAGAATATGGGGAGAGGTACAAAAGTAAGAAAAATCTGGCTGCATTGTTTGAACATAATCTCAGGTTAGTTCTACTGGAATCTAACTATAATTTATGGTAGCCAGGATGCACATGGTAGTTTTTCAAACACTACTATTTTTAAGTAGGAATAGCCTCAATTACTAGGGTTACTGAGTTAGAACATAAAGCCCTTTAGTGGAGGTATGTCAGTTCTAAGTTCCTGAATACAGGACAATTACTACATAATTTCTTAATAACATCAATTAAATAATGTTTAAATTCTGAAACAAACTAGGGACTGCTACAACACTGAACCTAACCTTTCAAAAAGTATGTAAGAAATTGTTAAAAGCACCAAAAATTTGAAATGTCAGATATGGATAACACTAACCTTTGAATTAATTACACTTTTGGTAAATCTTGTTTTTAAGATTTCAGCATTATGATTCATTTCCCAAATACAGGAAAATGCCAACCTTCAAGGAAAAAGAGACGGTATTTGTTTATGGGAATCAATTACTATAGTTAACAAGATACTCATATCAAAAAAAGTGCAGAAATACCTGTCAACGTTGGATCTTAAGGAACATAAGTTAGAGCTAAGCAACTCTGGAACCATGTCAATCCTCTGAAAAAGATGGCAACAGATCTTAGATTACTCAATCACATTCAATATGTCTTAATTTCCATCTGCAAATAGCATCAAGTGAGCAGGAATGGGTGGTATATTCTTGTCCCTTTGACTAGAGAATTAAGAACATGACAGAGTCTAGGGAGACACAGAACTGTTACAGAAGGCAGTAAGGGTGGCATTCATGCCAGTGGATTGAGGTTTCAGTCCTCTATGAAGCACCTTCCTGTCCTCTCAAAATCTGAAATTTCTGGTCTTTGTAGTTGGTACCTGGTAACTTACAAGCCATTACCAACCGAGAGTTTTTCCACTGCTAAACTCATCTACATGGTACTTTAAGTGTACTTGGAGATGAGAGAAAAAAGAAACCGAGGAAAAGCTTTATGGTCTACTTTGAGCATGCTCTATAACAGATTAACTCCCCTCTCCCCATCTCACCATCTGGTCTATGTAAGTCTATGAAAACCAGACTTGAAAAGATTTTTAATTTTTTGTGTATGCAAGTTTTGCTTGCATGTCTGTGCAACATGTGCATGCCTGGTGCCTAAAGAGACCAGAGAAGGACACTGGATCCTCTGAAAATGGAGGTACGGACTGCTCTAAGACATCATGTGGAATTGATTCCAGGTCCTCTGGAAGAGCAGTCAGTCCTTTTAACTTCTGAGCCATCTCAGTCCACCACCACCACCCAAAATCATAAAGAATCAATGCTACATAATGTTTATCAGCTAATTTAAATGTTATTTGGATCAATGGATATCAAAACAAACTTAATTACAATTGGTGTATGCTACAAGTTCATGTATGTAGAGGCCAGATGTTGAAATTAGGCATCTTCTTTGATCACACTCCGCTGTATTTTTTGAGGCAGGGTCTCTCACTGAACCTGGACTTCACTGATTTGGCTATGCTGGCTAGTCAATGATCGTCAAGGATTCGCTTATTTCCACCCACCAATGTTAGGGTCTCAAATGTGGTAGTTTCTGTTTGGCTCTAGGGAGCTGAACTCAGGACCTCATGCTTGTGTGGTAGTTACTTTACCAATTGAGCCACTGTGGCAGGCCATAAAATGCATTATTTTCTTGTGATTTAGGATGCCTTCACCCATGTATTTCCTGTAGCTAAATATATCATGTATTTACTTCAAACTGTGATTGCTCATTAAACCAAAAGTTCCTGGCTCAGCCTTCATAAAGATGAGATAGGATAATAAAGAGTTTGAGGCTAGTTCTGGCCTACACATCAAGATCCCAAGCCCATCAAAACAAAATGCCAAAGTGCTATGATCAGTAAAAGATTTTAAATTAATACATTTACCTTTTCACAAAGATAAACAGTTGTTCCTCTTCTGGCTGATTCTTGATCCAATGCATTTCCTGGCCTGATAAAATGGCTAACATCAGCAATATGAACACCAACCTTAAAAAGATTAAAATGAAAGGATGTCAATCTGCATTATTACTAACCCAGACTTATAATGGAATTTAGATGAGAAAAAAACGTACCTAAGCCGAAAATGGCCTCAGTCATAGCTAATAATTCAACCTCTGACATATTCCCATTAGTTTTTGTGGCTATAATTTTATGTTCTGGCCTGGATAAAAAAACAATGAACCCTAGAACTGAATGACATCTAGCTAAAAGTACTGGGACAATATAGGTACCTCCAAATTTCCATTACTGAGTTCTCTACAATGCAGGGCATCATCTATATCAGTACATCCTGGAGGGTCTACACTGCAAACACACAGATGTCTTAGGTCTTCTCGGTTTTTCATGTCCTAGAAATATCATGTTAAAAAGAAAAAAATTACTTAAGCAACACAACAGCAACACAGCTCTTAGGAAATAAATGTCCCCATAAAAATAAGTCAGCTTTCCATGTCATGGAGAAACTTGACATCTGCTACTAGTTCTACAACCTGGAAGATGTCATCTTTCAGTGAAAAAAGCAAATGACTTCTGAAACACCTAACTGTCGAACACGATCCAAAAATGGAGTTGAATTGTTCTTGGATTAGGCTTTCACACCCGTCCCAGGTGTTGTGGATAGGAGTGAGTTTACTTTTGTTTATTTATTACAATTGGCTATTATTACTTGCTTATACACCTCAAAGGAAAAATATGTTTTTGCCACATTTAGCTTGTCCTTGTGATTGTACACCTTACTTATGTGACTCTACTTAACCCTCAGAGTATAAATTGTCTGAGCCTCATTTTTAGGCTCCATTCCCCCAGCTTCCACCACCTTTAGAGCAGTAAACACTTAATAATGCTGTAACTAACTAAATGTGAAGGAGCCATGGTTTCTACATTTTTTTAAAGATTTATTTATTAATTATGTGTACAGTTTTCTGCCTACATGAATGCTGGCAGGCCATAAGAGAGCACCAGATTTCATTATGGATGGTTCTGAGCAATCATGTGGTTGTTGGGAATTGAACTCATGACCTCTGGAAGAGCAGCCGGTGCTCTTAACCACTGAGCCATCTCTCCACCTCCACGTATTTATTTTAAAGATTTATTTATTTATTAGGTATACAGTGTTCTGTCTGCACGTATACCTGCAGGTCAGAAGAGGGCACCAGATCTCATTATGGATGGTTGTAAGCCACCATGTTGTTGCTGGGAATTGAACTCAGGACCTTTGGAAGAGCAGCTAGTGCTCTTAACGACTAAACCATCTCTCCAGCCCAGATTCTACATATTTAAAAACACAGAAATTAATTGCATTCTGGTCTGGTGGCTCAGTCCTGTAACTCTAGATACTCAGGAGCCTGAGGCAGGAGAAATGAAAGTTCAAGGTCTACTTGAGTTACAGAGTAAGATCCTGGCTAGCCTGGGCAACTTAGTAAGACCCAACTGAAAAGAAAAACCAAAATGTACAGTAGGGCTGAGAACTTAGTCCAGTGGTAGAGTGTTTGACTAACCCGCAAAAGGCCCTATGTTCAATCACCAATACAAACAACATAAAAACCAAACTCCCTAGGATAACGGAGAATCCGTAAAGTCACTAGGAATTCTTTTCAACTTACCTTCTCAGTAATGCTCCATGGCATCTTAGGCAGGAAGCTAAGAACAGCCTGGGAGAAAGGCTGGTGAGGAACATCATGCTCAAGCAACAAAACTTCGGTTTCTGTCTCTTTCTCTCCAACATCACCTAAATTTTTAACAAAGTGTCCCTGAAATCAAAAGGTATTATCAGAAAGGCATACTTTGCAACTAATTAATATTTTATTATACTAAATCTTCCAGCACTCTATGTATCACCTCAGTATTTCTAAATCTTTCTCTAACATATAAAAACAACCCTTTGGCCTGGTGGTGGTGGCACATACCTTTAATCCCAGCACTTGGCAGGCAGAGGCAGACAGATCTCTGAGTTTGAGGCCAGCCTGGTCTACAGAGTGAGTTCCAGGACAGCCAGGGCTACACAGAGAAACCTTGTCTTCAGGAAAAACAAACAAACAAACAACACCCTTTGGGCCTGGAAAGATGGTTCAGCAGTTAAGAACACTGTTGTTCTTGCAGAGGACCCAGGTTCGACTGCCAGCATCCATATGATGACTCACAGTATCTGTAACTGCAAACAGATCTAACTGACAGCCCCTGCTGACCTCCCTGTACATCAGGCATACACTAGGGTACAGACATACATGCAGGCAAAATGCCCATACACAGGAAAACAAACAAACAAGAAAGCAAAAAAGCTTTCGGTGAATTAGAGGTGAAAATGACAAGATTTTTCAACTGCCTTTGAGAGCCTGGTCCTTAGACCACAATGCCTATGTTTAGTTCCTGTTAATTTTCAATGTAAAATCTACTTTAAAAGCAATACCTTCAAAATTTGGTTAAAATTTATTTAGGACACAAATGTTTCTTCCATAAAGTTTATCAGTAAAGGTTGTTTGGCAATTTGAGTAAAAGTAGCCACTTTTACTACATAACTTACACTAGAATTAGATAAAATTTATCTATGCTACTTACTAGGTAACCATGAAATAGCTGTGTATATTTTCACTAAAAAAATCAACAGTATTTGTCACAAACTCTAATTAAATACACAAAGGTAAAGTTAATATTTTAAGCTTACATTTGGATATCTAGAATTTCTAGGCCAACCATCAATAGCGACAATAATTCTCCGTCCTTCTAATGCAGAAGCCTGTCTGGTTTCTATCCGAATTCGTGGAATTCTCTTATCAGCAGGTGTAAAGAGATGTCTTCTTGACTAGAGAAAATTAAAAAAATTATTTACCATCCTGGGGATCAACCATAGTAGCCCTAGAACATGCTAGGCAAGTCCTGTACCACTGAGTTACACCCTAGCAGGGGAAAAGCGACTGTATACAGAGTCTGGAGACAGGGCAGAGAGAGCTTTGAGTTCTAAACAGTGACTACCAGTGTCTAGTCACGGTGACAGGTACTTCACTCACCTCCTTAATGTCAGACTTGGAAAGCATGCCACAATATGGTCTCCAGTTCCTTTTGATGATTCCTACAACTCGACCGGTAGGCCGTAACATTTTTTCACTTATAGCAGTCTTAAGCTGAAATACAAAAACAAAAATCTTCCATTATTTTTCTAAGTAAAATGAAGTAATTTTTCTTCCAAATTAGAATATGCACATGGACACTAATGCATTTCAGGTAGCAAATAATGACATGAAATTCAGAACCTTTATGCCTCAAAGTTCTAGACATGAGCGTACCAACTGCACAATGTTCATTGTTCCATGATAATAAAGCACTTCATAAATGGTAAGTCAAGAAGCACGCAGCTGAATAAATGTGTCAGAACTTCCTGTTTTTCAACTTAATATAAGGATTTACTGACAAAAACATATTAAGTCTAGGATTATGAGACTGAGACTTAGTAGCAGTTTAGATTAATTAGATATATGTAGTTACTAATTAGGTACTATGTAGTTATTACAGTGAACATGTCATGTTGGATCTAATCCATTACAAAATAAATGCATCTTCGACAGTTCTATCTTATCCCAAATTAAGAATCAAATAAAGAATGTAAACCACTAGAAATAGATCCTATAAAATTATACATCTAACAATTCCAAAGGATTGGATTCTGCAAGAATGTTCTAGTAAGACTGCAGGAAATTAAATATAAGTAATGAAAAGAGGAGCTACACATGCTACATTGAATACAAGTGTGTTATCCTCATAAAACAGGTAAGTAGGTCACTTCTAATAGACTTAATAACACAGGAGAAATAACTCATCCTACCTGAGAAATGTATTAGTAGAAATGGAATAATTAAGCATGTCCAAATGCAAAGACCCAGAAGCACATTTTCTAAGAAAATTTTAACATTGCAAAAAAAATTTCAGAAAGTTTTACATTTCTATTTACTTAAACTTCATTAATTCAGATCATATACTGAATGTTAACAGACTTCCACTTTCATACTAAACAACTCTAAATACTTAAACCCATTTGAGTAAAATGTCACTGAAAGAACATGAGCTTGTATACTTAGAACAGAAATCAACTATGCACATAACCTGCATAACTTGTATTAAAATTAAGAGTACATAACTTGAGACTGGAGAGACAGCTCAGTAGTTAAGAGTACTGGCTGCTCTTCCAGAGGACCTGGGTTTGATTCCCAAAATCCACATGGCAGCTCACAACTGTCAGTAATTCCAGTTCCAGGGGAATCTGACATCCTTTTCTGGCTTCTGCAGGTAATGCACACACATGATGTACAGATATCCATGCAGGCAAAATACTCATACACGTGAAATAAAAATGAATAAACCTTTAAAAAAAGTTCTAAACTGTGATTTCATTCAGCAAATATGAAAGCAATGGCATGTTAAACAGTACAACAATATGGACAAAAACCAAAACTTGCATTCTCTCATACCATGAGTTCTCTTTCCTCATCTTTCTCCACATCATCTTCATTTTGACCTTCATCGTGTAAAACCACAGAAGACGGTGCCACCCACTGACTCTTGGGCAGAAGCTCCACAGCCACAATGTCTTCATGAATAGCTCTGTTTAGATGTTTAAGTCCTTGTATAAGTATCTGTGTAAACCAACAAGTGGCATGGCATGTGTTGAAATAGATTTAATGACAATAATAAAAAAGTCATCTAATAGAGGGCAATATTCTAACCATTGCATATAATATCTAATTCTTTTAATGATTTTCCTATTTTAAAATAATAAGCTTTGTCAGGCTTATTGGGTGAAATTGTATTAGACAAACTTAGTTTATCTGAATTTGGTCCCCAGAACCCATGGTGGAAGGAGAGAACTGACTTCTGAAAGTTGTCCTTAATTTCCCCATCACACTTTGGCAGTTCACTACCAACACACATATCCACATCATATATACACAATCTTAATCATTTTAAAAATTAAAATAAAGTACTATTCATTATATACTCTTAATTTTTAAACTTCAAGGAGAAAAAAAATTTCAGGAAATATGAGGTTTGTTTATAACTCCATCATAAACAATGGCAATTAAATACTTGGGGAGATCAAACTACTTAAATCTCAAGATCTTGGCTGGTAAAAATGAAAACACAACTACTTTCAAGGCTTGGGGTTAAAGACTAAGGAAAATGCAGCAAGTCAAAAGTTAGACAAATGTGATAAATAAAACACTCTAGAGCTGCTATCATGTGTTTGTGAAGCCTCCTTTTTGTTGTGCATATATTATTTATTACAAGTAGATATATAAAACAGAAATACCTCATTTTATAGTATTTGATGATGCGTCTCTTAAAAGGTGAGTTAGCAGAAAACTTTTAAATAATCAGTCTCATAAAAAAGTCATTTATTAGCGGAGCAATGGTGGTGCTCACCTTTAATCTCAGCACTTGGGAAGCAAGCAGGATCTCTGTGAGTTCGAAGCCAGCCTGGCCTATAGGGTGAATTCAAGGACAGCATGGCTAAGCATAGAAACCCTGTCTCAAAAAAACCAAACCAAATCAAACCAAGCCAAGCCAAAAAAAAGGTCCTTTATTGTACTAGTATTTATTATTCTTTTACCAACTAGGAGGAGAAGAAGGTAAGGTGGAGAAATGGCTGTCATAAGGTGTGTATTAGAAGCATGCAGATCTGAATAAGGCCACAGACCACAGAAAAATCATGGGCACGGTGGTCCACACCTGTCATCCAGCCCTAAGCAGGTAGAGACAGAGGATCTCTGGAACTTACGGGCCAGTAAGTCCAGCCTAACTACTGAGCTCTACGTCAAAAGAAAGTCTATCTACAAGGAAATAGGCCACGCTTCTAAGGATATCACCTGTGGCTGTCTTCTGGCCTCCACTCACAAGTACATACATGCACATGTTAATTAAAAATAAAAAGTGAGGCAAATTTAAATTCTCATACAAAAACTGTAATGAGCACAAAGTATTTTATTTTATTATTATTATTTTTTTTGGGGGGGGGGGGTTTGAGACAGGGTTTCTCTGTGTAGCTTTGCACCTTTCCTGGAACTCACTTGGTAGCCCAGGCTGGCCTTGAACTCACAGAGATCCGCCTGGCTCTGCCTCCTGAGTGCTGGGATTAAAGGCGTGCGCCACCACCGCCCGGCGAACACAAAGTATTTTAGTGTATAAAGAATTTATACAGGGGCCAGAAAGATGGCTCAGGAGAAATCTTAAGCTTGCCACTAAGCCTAAGATTCTGAGTTCAATACCTAAGACCCATTCTTTGCAAAGAGAGAGAACCAACTCCTGTTCAAGTTTTTTTCTGACCTCCACACATATTGTGCATGCACATATACATACGCAAAAATAAAATTTTAATAAACTTTAAAAGGCAAATTTACATACTGTCTTAGTGAGGGTTTCTATTGCTGTGATGAAACACCATGACCAAAAAGCAAGTTGGGAAGGAAAAGGTTTAGTTGGCTTACACTTCAACATTGCTGTTCATCACTAAAGGAAATCAGGACAGGAACTCAAACAGGGCAGGATCCTAGAGGCAGAAGCTGATGCAGAGGCCATGGAGGGGAGCTGCTTACTGGTTTGCTTCTCAAGGCTTGCTCAACCCACCTTCTTCTAGACCACCAACCAAGGAATGGCACCATCCACCATGGGCTGTGCCCTCCTTTATTGATCACGACTGGAGAAAATGCCTTACAGCTGGATCTCATGGAGGCATTTTTCTCAACTGAGACTCCTTCCTCTCTGATGACTCTAGCTTATGTCGACACACAAAACCAGCCGGTATACATGCTTACCTCTTTTTCATTATCTTTGTCTCCATGAATCCACACTGTAGCTTCTAAATAATTTTCCCTGCTAGCTCTAAATGTTCCTTGAAGGTATGAACCAGATTTTATGCCTTGTTGGAGCTTACTTAAGGGAAGGTGCTCTGAAAATATTATTTTTCCACTTTCTATTTCATTCTATGAAATAAGCAAATCAAAAGTCTGTTATTTAATGCACTGTTTTCAAGAGTATCATACAAGTTAAAAATCTACTTTATGAAATACACAATTGAATTTAAACTAAGAGGAATATATTTTTAGGGCACTGCTATCTAGAACAACTTGCTGTAATGAAAGTGCTATCTTTTTAATGATGGTCAACATGGTAGCCACTAGGTACAAATTCTCTGAATAGTTGAATATATATACTACAGCTGAGAAAATGGATTTTAAAATTTAAATTACATTTAAGCATCAACATGTGACTAGTAACTAGTTATTAGAGAGGGTACTCAAAAAAAAAATATTCCAAAAGGCCAGTCCAGCTTGCATCTTCTAGCATTCTTTTAGTTTTGTAAAGGAGTTAAACACAAACAGGATGGGAGACAAAATTGTTAGTTAAAGAAACAGAACGGTTTAGAACCTAGTGCCTATGGTGACACTTAGTGCAGCCTTGTTGCAGGGGGGAAGGGACTGGACCTGGCTCAACTGAATGTACCAGGCTCTGCTGACTCCCCATGGGAGACCTTGCCTTGGAGGAGGTGGGAATGGGGGGGGTGGGTTGAGGGGGAAGGCTGGGGGGTGGGAGGAGGGAGGACAGGGGAATCTGAGGTTGATATGTAAAATGAATAGAAAATCTCTTTAAAAAAAAAGAAAGAAAAGAAACAGAATGGATATATGTATCTTGTCCTATTAGATACAGCTACTTTGGTAACAACAGCTATCATTGTTATCAGGTAATAACACTTGAGTCATGAAAGAGGACATAAAGTCAACTGTTTTTCTGTTTGATAAGGTAGATTAAGCACTTAAAAACATATTTGATAGTCAATGTGTGAAATTCAATGTGAAGTTCCACAGCTTTAGAATGGTCACTAACTGTACAGAAAGTCTTATGAATAATTCTGCATATTTTTTATCTGTGAGGTCTTAAGATAACATTTTTAATAAATTAAAATAATTGCTACCATTTACATTTATCATAGCTATGTGCCAAGCAACGAGACAAGAATTACATGAAGCTTCCAACTATACCCCATTCAGCTCTGCTAATAATGCACAGTTATTGCTATTTAGCTCACATCAAGTCGATTTATTTAGCAACGTCATTTCAATAAGCCAATCACAATTATCTTTTTTGTTTGGTTGTTTATAACCTCACTCTGCTCCTATTCTAGCTTATTGGCATGTTCTAATTTATAAATTTGGTAACTATAAGTCTAATATCCAAGATGGCTATTTTTATATTTTCTTTTTTTCAAAAACAGAACATACTGAAACGTACCATTTCTTCAGACAAACAAGCAAGACGATCTATAAGTTCAGGGTTAGCAGTCAGGCTCTTTACATATTCTTCACCTGAAAAATAAGTTAATGTTTTTAAATTTAAGCATCCATAATTTTATCTAGGCATGAGAGAACATGGGTGATCTTGTTTTGATAGTACATCTGCCATTTTTTATACATGAAACAAAAACTAAATCTGTTGATGTGATCATAACTAAAGAGAAGCAATGAGTCTAGCATACATGAATTTTTACTATGTCAACTGCAAACAGTGAGGAAAAATTAACAGCCACTATTTACAACTGCTAATCAGCTCACTAGCTGAGAAATTTAAAATGTAAAAAGAATGTGGGGCGGTAGTGGTGCATGTCTTTAATCCCAGCACTCAGGAGGCAGAAGTAGAAGGATCTCTGTGAGTTCCAGGACAGCCTGGTCTACAGAATGAGTTACAGGACAGCCAGAGTTGCTGTTATTCAAAGAAACCCTGTCCCGAAAAACCAAAAGTAAATAAATAAACAAACATAGTAAAAAGAAATCTTTAAAATAAAATGTAGAAAGACGGCTCAGCAATGAAAATCAGCTGCTGCTCTTGCAGGGGACCCTGTTTCAGTTTCCAGCACCAACACGGCAGCTCATTAACCATCCCTAATTGCAGTTCCACAGCTCTGGACACCCACTTCGGACTTCCAGTCAGTGCATACATGTGATGCACATACATACACGCAGGCAAAAGATCCGCACATTAAAAATTGAAAAATATTTGCTTCAAATGTAAAAAGATTATAAGAAATTATAGAGGACAATGAGATAATGAGTCATGTGAACATTTGACCTGATACTAATTTTTATATACAGTTGCAAACATGCATAAAAGCATCTATGTTCAGACCTACATGTGAAAGCTGGTATTCCTTCTTCTACAGCTTTTTCTTTGTTTTTCTTGTCATTTGTTATAAGGATAACTTGTAGCTGACTTTCTGCCGACATTTTCTTCAAATGTTCGTTGTACCATTTTGCTGCTACTCGGATGGCTCTGTCATTCCGGTCATTAGCATTCTCCCCCTGTTCTTGCTCTATGTAGGTCTCTCTAAACGTAAAGAAGGAGGAAACCACAAAACACAAGGTAAGCAGCAGAAACAAGGACGTGTAAAAACTTGAGTGGTCTGACAGGCACTGAAGTGAAAAGTCAGTGGTATACATATTTAACTGGAACTTCTACGGTCAAAACAATTCTGTTAAGATCCTTTCAAGTTCTCAAGACAACGATTTTCTGGAGAAGAAATTCATGTTATTAATGGGAAAATACAGAGGTTCAAATAGTTTCATTTCACAAAAAGAAAATGTTAGAATTTAGACTTCACACTGGGGTGTTAAATAATAGTTTCCTGGGTGGGAGGGATTAAGAGAACTTTGGAGACAAGATAATAAAACTCTACTCAACAAACTGCTAAGCTCTACAGTGTGACCAGCTGTCACAGTGTATGATCATGTGATTCAATGGCCACTCAATCCATGATCCATGTAGATCATCCATGGTCAACACTAAATACATAGCAAAGACTATATAGAACCTACAAGGCCACAGCTCTCAAATATGAAAGTACACTTACATACTTCTATAAGTCTGTTCTTCAAAGCCATATTCTTAGTATTACTTTATTCCCTACCATTAACTGCTGTGGATATCACTCTGTATAAATAAAGCACTGATTGGCCAGTAGCCAGACAGGAAGTATAGGCAGGACTAACAGAGAGGAGAACTGAGGGAACAGAAAGTCAGAGAGGGAGACTGCCTGGAGCCGCCGCCAGAACAAGCAAGATGTAAGGTACCAACAAGCCACGAGCCACGTGGCAAAGTATAGATTAATAGAAATGGGCTAAATATAAGAGTAAGAGCTAGACAATGATAGGCCTGAGCTAATGGCCAAGCAGTTTAAATAATGTAAGCGTCTGTGTGTTCATTTTATAAGTGGGCTCCAGGACTGGCGGGACTTAGTGGGACCTGGAGAGAAAAGCTCTCCAGCTACAATTAACTGTACTTACTAATGTTTCCAGGGGTTGCCTTTGGACACTGCAACATAATTCTGTGCATCCACAAATGTGTTGGGCCACATTCGTAACTATTCTGGTGCACAGGGGTCCTCTGGTTACAAATCTGATAAACCTAAGCTTATCGGTAAAAGACATGGTCATAAAATTTGGATTGGGTTTTAACATGACGGACTTAAGTAACAAAATCTACATGAGATTTGCTGAGTGTTCTAAAGTCTTCCAATCAGTCCCTATATTGCTAAGTCCTACTCAAAGCACTTAACTAATAAACATCCTACTAAGCCTACATCAGCAATCTGATGAGCACGTTCCACACAACCTTGGTCTTCTGGTACTAGAAAACAAGTGGTATCTGTTTCTGGAGTTTAAGGAGGTGCAATGAATAAGCAGCCCACAGGTACTTTTACTCGTGTGTGTGTGTGTGTGTGTGTGTGTGTGTGTGTGTGTGTGTGTGTGTTTAAGCAATACTTAGTTTCAAGGTATAAGAAAGGGCTACACCTGACAGGTATGGAAACATTTTGGATTACTACACTTGGGATTAATAGGGGCATGCTACTGGAACACACTTGGCCTATATAAGCCAAACATGCTGCTAAGCATCTACAACTATAAAACAGTTTTCACACAACAAAAAACTACTCAGTTCAAAATGTTAATAATTTCAAGGTTGAGAAAGTATCATAGATACCCATCATAAATTATTTATGATTATAGGCAATCCCTTTATGTTCTTTTTTTTTAAAAGTGTTTCCTGTACAATTTTCTTTCTTTCTTTCTTTTTTTTTTTTTTTAAGATTTATTTATTTATTATGTATACAGCATGTATGACTGCAGAGGGCACCAGATCTCATTACAGGTGGTTGTGAGTCACCATGTGGTTGCTGGGAATTGAACTCAGGACCTCTGGAAGAGCCTGGAAGAGCAGCCAGTGCTCTTAACCTCTGAGCCATCTCTCTAGCCCCCCCTCCTTTATGTTCTAAGATCACACATGAACCTAAATTATAATGAAGAATTGTTTTTAGAAATCCAATTCAATAAATCAGCTGTAAGATATTAAACTTTAAAACTTATTAATCATAAATTCATATTTTAAAAATCTTTTTCACAAACACACATTTTTAACCCTATATATGTTATTTACATATTATGGTATCGCAGGAGCCTGAACGGCTCTCATTTCCAAAGAATCTATCATTCAACTCAATATACACAACTTAAATGGAGTATTTCTGACATAAAAGTACTATTACAGCCAGTAGATCCCAGTTTAAGGTGTGACCTCACTGACACTGTGATCTTACTTGAGCCCCACTTAGCAATGTTTTCTACACGTAACAACCAAACAGCACGTGAAACTGCAGACTGTCTTTGATCAGTGACTCCCAGGCACTTCCCTTTAAATTTCAGCAGCTCTACGGTCTTCTGATACTTACTTATGGTGCTCGTTAGTGAACGTATAGAAATGCTTCTCCTGGTTATTGGTCACATCCCTGATTCGTTTATATATCGGGGCACTCCGGTTTCTCACTTCCTGCAGGACTGTCTGCAGCACAATTACATTCCTGATAGCAGGGTCCTCCAGAACATCAATCTTAAAAACAAAAGCACAAAGTTAATTTTCCCACGTTCTCTTAGAAACTGTTTCTGTCAAGCCTAAAATTCTGTTACAGTTTAATCCACTGACTCTCCGTCAGGCCAAAGCGTTACTCTGCCGTAGAAAAAGTGACAACAGTCACTTGGGCCCGGTAGGCTTGAGAAGAGCACCCGTAAACGGACCACAAAAGTTTGCAGTATTAAAGCTATGGACAAATAAATACGCTGGCCCACACAGTTTTTGTTCGTAGGCACTTACAAGCTGCCTGGGGGTCGCACTCTGGATGCCACAGAAGCCCAGGTCCCCGGCTTCCAGGCACTTATAATCTAAAGCAGAAGAGACACCAGGAGTTAGCAAATGCACGTGTCTGAAACTACGACTCCAAGAACCGAAAGACGGAAAGAAAAACCACGTTAGGGAGAAGTACCTGGGCCTGGATAACGGGGAAGCGAGGGTGGCCACAGTAGGTGCCTCTCCATCCCAAGCCCCGCCTCCCTCCGGCTCTCTCCCTGCCACGCCTCCTTGTCACCACGCGGCCCGCGGGGGACCCCGTACCTGGTGCAGCAGCACGTTGGTGTCCGGCAGAAGGTAGTGCGGCCACGGGCAGAGGCTGCTCGCCTGGTCGCGGGGCTGCGACTCCAGGGCCGGGCCCGCGTGCGCCCCGTCGCAGGCCGCGCAGGCCGGGGCCCCGCAGCCGATGTCATCCCGCAGGTAGTGCTCGCGCACGA
>CABHPR010087643.1:0-14704 GCA_902168415.1 Peromyscus melanophrys
GAGTGCTTATCCCCTGTATCACCTGTTGATCCCCCTTGGGGACCAACGTCCAATCAGGGCTTCTAGGGCCTGTGGCATTCAGAGAGTCCGGCCCTGAGCTCTTGCCTGGGCTTGGATCAGGCTCTCGCTGGAAGTCCATGACGAACCAGGAGAAGCAGCCGTACTACGAGGAGCAGGCCCGCCTGAGCCGGCAGCACCTGGAGAAATACCCCGACTACAAGTACAAGCCGAGGCCGAAGCGCACCTGCGTGGTGGAGGGACGGCGGCTGCGCGTGGGCGAGTACAAGGCCCTGATGAGGACGCGGCGCCAGGGTGCTCGCCAGAGCTACGCCATCCCGTGAGCAGGCCTTCCCTGGTGGCCAGAGGCAGCTCTGTGGCTGCTTGTGAGAGGCTGGGTTTCGTGTGTGGCTGGCCGTGGTGTGAGGCAGGCGGGGCTCGTGTGGCTGCCAACTGGGCATCTGTGTGCAGATTTGTGTGTCATCTGCTTGTGCGTGATTTCTGATGGATAATGGCTGTCCGTGAGACTCTGGTGACTGGGGGTTGGGTCAGACCCAGAATGACTACAGGGCACCTGCCGCCTGACAGACAAATGCAGGGCCAATTCAGATGCACTGCAAGGGTGCAGCCCGTAGGAAGAAGGCTCCTTAACTATAACCCTGGCAAGCACAACAGTGGAGTCCTGTCGGCGTGGACACTAAAATGAAATAGAATTCATGTGCCACCGTCCAAGAATACACCCATGGCTCTAGATTTTCCAGCTAAAGCTGACAGTTCATTTGGCTATCAGGACGCACACACAGGGGGCCAGGGTGTGACAATGACTGACCCAGCCAGGACAGGGGTGAGGCCCGGAGGGCAGCTAGTGGGGAGGGCCGGGAGGGCGCAGGGGTACGTCTGTAACTGCACCTTTTCTCTGCCTCTCAGCCCGCAGGCTGGCCAGGCACAGGTGAGCTCCTCAGATGTCCTGTTCCCTCGGGCAGCAGGCATGCCCGTGGCACAACCGCTGGTGGACCCCTATGTCCCCCAGGGCCTGGACCCCAACATGCCCGTCATCATCAATACCTGCAGCCTCCGGGAGGCAGGGGAGGGCACAGATGACAGGCACTCAGTGGCTGATGGAGAGATGTACCGGTACAGCGAGGACGAGGACTCGGAGGGTGAAGAGAAGAGTGATGGGGAACTGGTGGTACTCACAGACTGATCCCCAGCTAGCTGGGCCTGGCCTGTTTCCACTGGGGAAGACCCCGTTCTTCCCAACCCGACGGGCACAGCCAGCCAGCCTGAACTACGTTGGTACTTGGACTTGGGTGTGCCCAGGTGATGGGTGAAGCTGCACACTTGTAGATACATTCCCAAGGTGGTGGTGGGGGTGGGGGGAGGTTCTCCTCTTCACCACACCTTTGGGCACATCTGAGGAGTTAATGGCCTGGCTGGGTGGGATTCCTGTGGCTGTGATAGGCCAGGTCGGCTGAGGTCTTTGGCCCTTGGGGCTAACGGCCAGGGAACACTGGATGTACTCCCTCTTGTAGGTCTAGCTACCTGAGGGGACGGCAGGTACACACACCTGTCCCCCAAACAGGCTTTGTTTCCATTTTGTCATGGCCAGACCAGCCAATGGTGGGACAACATCTCTGCCCCAGAAGCTCCCAGGTCACCCCTCTGTCACCTGGATTACTTTGTACTTCCGTGCAGAAGGGTCTGGCGATTCTGTCTTTGTCTTCCAAGTCCACGTGCCTCTGGCTGCTGCGTGTGTGTGTGCATGTGTGTGTGCGCGCGTGCGCATGCGCGTGAGTGCCCACGTGCTCACAGTTTCATCTCGCCTCTCTGGGCAGAAGGTATTTGCTAAGTGGCTGCTGTGAGCCAGGCCTGTTGATGAGCGCTGTGATGCGTCTCTTGATGCTTCTCCGGGGGCCTCTTTCTGTGCTTCTTTGTCCCCAAATTGCTACCTCTTCGTCAGTCTGGTGTCTCAGGTTCTGTGTGTTCTCACCCAGTGTGCATTTCTGTCTCCGTTCCTCTGTCTGTCCCCGCTCCCACCACACCCACTGGATCCTCTGGGTTTCCGCAGGGCCCGGCTTGCCCCTGGGACTGGCAGTTTCCTGACCCCATGCCGACCCTTTTCCTCCCTCCTGACTTTGCCAGTCAGTTCCCACGGAGCCAGCCATTTTTAGCTCCCAGTACTGTGAGAGTGTGCCTCAGCCTCCAAGGGACATTGTCCTGATTCCCAACCTGACTCCCAGGCACGGGGGCCGGAGGACCGATGGCTCCTCTTTTTGTCAGTGACAGCCCTGCAGAGGGGACCCCGTGGCAGCTGGTCTCCATCCCTTCGTGAGCTTGGGGTGGCTTCCTTTCTCCCCCACTCTGTCCTGGGGAATGAGCTTCACTCCTGATAAGCTTCCTGGTTGTTTCTCAAGAAAAATCAAAGACCATTAGCACCTAGCTCCAAAGATCTGGAACAGTCCCCGAGCCAGGAAGATGACCCCAAACCCTACATGGCCAGGTGCCCCCCCACCCCCACCCCGTGACCCTATTTCTCTCCAGACTGTTTCTTTTTATGACTGTAAACATAGATAGTGCTTTATTTTGTTACTAAGAAGATAATGATGAATAACTTAACCAGCACATTTGTTTTCTGATGGCATAATAAAGACCAACCATTTCAGAATTCGGACCCTTGTTCTGCAGAGGCTGGCCTGAACCAGTTCCCAAGTCTGGCGCCAGCCAGGCACTGCTGCCCCCTGGTGGCAATGTATGGGAGCATCAGGCAAAGTGTCTGGAAGAAATAAATGGCTTTGGCAAGAAGGAGACCAAGGACAGGCCTGTGGTGACACACTGATGCTGAGGGAGGCAATGTGGTGGCCTGGAGGAACAGTGTAACCCTGGCTCAGCTCTCCCCTTTGGGCTACACTGTCCCACCTAAAAGCAAGAGACTTAAACTTCTCCATGATTCTTAACCCCTCTCGGGGAGGGAGCCCCTTGAATCCAGTGAAAGCTGTGGGCCCATCCCAGAAGAGCCAACACACACAGACACCCAGGAGCTCTCTTGTGGGCTCCCTGCCATACTTATTAAGGGAGCAGGGTCTGGAATGATGTTCTTCAAGACTTGCACTTTGGATGGGGATTTCAAAGGCATAGTTGTGACATTATTATCGCTGGAGACAGGGCTGGATGAAAGACCAAAAGTCTTCAGAATTAATGGGATTCTCTAAGACAAGTCTTGGTTGAATTAATACCATCATCATGGTATGGGGGAGGGGGAGCAAAACTGAACAGCATCTCTTGTGAAAGCGATGAGTCAGATTAACAGGGTTATGTCCTCAATGAGGAGAGGCTATGGGGCAGTGTATATTCTACACAGGCTTAGGCCAAAGTATATCAGTCTCGTCCAAACCCCCTCTTTAGAAAAAGCCACTATCATTCGGAAGGGCCCAGAGTCAGCCTGTGAGAACAAAAGAATCCTGGTAGGTATATCGTTAGAGGAATGGTCAAAAGGGACCAGGTTCATCCAGTCCACAAACGGGGCAAGGGGGAGGAGAGAGAGTTCAGTTTTTGGGTAGCAAAGATAGGTGCTGTTGTATGTATTGTGAGATTAATCCTGAGCTGATAGTCTCAAAGATCACTATTTTGGCTACATATACAGATTCACACACTTCAGTAAAGACATTCAGAAGCAGAGGGAGCTTCAGGACCCAGGAACTAATGGTTCCGACTTGGCACTGCAAGGGGGGAGGGGTTCTTATTTTTATGTGCTGCTGAGATGGTAGGCATGGTGGGATTAAGACCACACACTGCCAAGAGCTAGAGGCAGTGAATCGGGGTGTCCTGATTCCTGGCCCTGTCCTTCAGAGCTCTGGCTGCTTGTCCTCGCTGTCCTTACACCTTGGCGCCCTGCCCAGCCCCGAGGCAAGGGCCAACAACAAGAGACCAGCCCAGGGTTCTGGAAACTTCTTTGGCTTCTGCCTGGCCCGTTTAAGTGGCCACTAGAGGGAGCTGCTTGGCTCAAACCCCTAACTTCACTCCAGACTCCCACTTTGGTCAAAACTAGATCCTGTAATCTCCCTGGGATTCCTTCTAGTCCCAAGTTCCCCCTGTTACCCTGTGGCTGGTCCTCTGCAGCCTGGAGGGCTTGGGCCCTCGCTGCCAAAGGTATTCCAGGTACCTTTGTCCACAGACCTCATCCAGCTGCTGTGTCGTCACTGCCCACCTGGAACCTCACCCTTTCCTGTGAGAAGCAGGGCGTGATCAGGTGGGCAGAAACAGGGACAGTGTGTTCTGGTCGCTACCAGGAAAGCTAGCCACAAGCTCACCTGGCCCCCTCTCCACAGGCCAAAGGTCAGACCTGGGAAGATGGCCTTGGCCTGGAGCGCCTGCCTAGGATGACAGGAGAGAAGTGGGCCTCAGGCTTTGTGGGGAAGGAGCCCAGAGCCCTCCTCCTCCTCCTGCCCACCCCAGCTACTCCCTCAGCAGCAGACTTGTCTATAGGGTGAGGCCACAAAGACCCTAGGAGGCTATGCATGACTACCTGCATAGGACTACTCTGCCCTTGGGTCCAGGGTGACTGGAAATAAGGTGGGCATTGCTATGTAATTATGCCCATGGCCCTCTAAGTCTACAGGTGACCTTGGGGACCCCTCCTTCCCAGTTCTGTCACCATCTGTATGCCTGGGCATGTCTTTTCCCCCAGGTCCTCCATCAGCACACCCGGGAGGGCCTACCTCCACTGGAGCATGTGACCTTGAAGGCCCTAGCTGCCAGTGTCTCCTAAAGCCTGTTGCCATGACGCCTGGTGCATCTGCAGGCCAATGCCAAACAACCAGATTCTTCCCCACCCCCGCTCCAGCCACCTGCTCCTGGTCAAGACAGTTGGGGTGTTCTCACTTGAGTTTCTGCTCTGGCCTCCTGAGGAGGCTGGTTGCAAAAATCGTCTTGCCTGCTGCCAGACAGAGCGGCTCTCCCCGACCCCGAAAGCTGAGGGCCAGAGCAGACTGTGGAGGGAAGCCTGAGTGTTCTATTCCGGGTTCTGCAGGCCCTTCCCATGATTGGCCGAAGTTCTTGGAGTCTGCATCATGGCGCCCCTGTAAGCAGTGTCCTGCAGAGGCAACTGCCAGGACGTTAAAAGTGGAGAGGCTGTGGAGGAGAGCAGCAGCCTTGCCCGGGTCTGCAGGATGCCAGGGCAAGGATGGCATCAGAGGTGCCCAGGCTGCTGTGCCTTAACTCGAGCAGGAGCGACCGCCAAAGGCACAGCAGAAAGAAAACTGAGCCTGGCCCAGCTCCTCCACACGTATAACAGTCACACTCCCAGCCACTGTCCTTTGGAGACCACACTCCAGAAACAAACATTTTAATGCAGAAAAACATAATTTACAAATGAATCACAGTGGGGGCCTAGAGCAGGCCCCCAAGGACTGTAAGGACTGGGAGGCGGAGACAGCTGCTAACACTTTGGGTATCTGGCCACGCCCCCCTTGTCTCCACTGCTCATTCCCAAATGGTCGGCTCTGTGCAGAGTAGAAGACAGAGATGGGCAGATCCTTGGAGGGGAGAGAGGCGGAGGCTGCTACTGGCTCTGGTACCTGCCACCTGATCCAAGACCATACCTACTCCAGGTCTGCCATTCCCTCTCCTCTGCAGGGGCTGAGCAGAAGCACAGGGGAGCTGGGGAAGGGGCGATGGGATGGCGTCTGGCTTGGAGAAGTTAGCAGCTCAGATGAGGCAGCTGCTGGCAGAGCTGGCAGGCCTAGCTGGGAGCTCTGCTCCCAAGGTGACAAGCAGAGCTAGATTCCTGCTGGCTTGGGGCTCAGCCCCTCTCACCTAGGGCGGATGCAGCTCAGCGGGAGGCTGGGGCACCAGAGGTAGAAATGAGCCCTTCCCTTCCCCTACTGGGGAGGGTCAAGGGCAAACTGAGGCAGCCCAAGCTCCAGCAGGCCTGAGCTGGCAATGGTGTGCTCTTAAATGGTGACAGCCCAGGCCCAGCCATCTGCAGGCACTTCCTCTCCAAACCTGTCAGGGTGAAGAGGAACCCCCACCCCCATGCTGGGTTTCAGCCCCTCCAAACAGGGAAATGAAGTCTTCATCAGCATCCACCGGGGAGCCTTTACCATGGCTGCCCACATTCCCCAAGGGTGCCCATTGCAAGGCAGGAGGGTACCCTGGAGAGCAGGTCTGGCATCAGAAGCACACGGAGGAGCAGGAGGCTGGTCACTTTGGCATCTCCAAGGCCAACACCTGAGGCTTCACTTTAAAGTACTGGCTGAATCGGATCACCGCATACCTGCCAGGGAAGACAAGGAAGTGGATGAGCGTGGAGGCTGGCAGCCTAGGGAGGACTCTGCCTCCCAGCTCAAGCCCATTGAGGTCTGGGCAAGTCAACTCTTTTGTTTGTTTTTGAGACAGGGTGTCTTTGTGTGTAGCCCCGGTTGTCCTGGAACTCACTCTGTAGACCTGGCTGGCCTCAAACTCACAGCGATCCACCTGCCTCTGTTGAGTGCTATGATTAAAGGTGTGTACCGCCACCACCCCGCTAGGGGCAAATCAACTCTTAAATTTTTTTTCACTATCGGTTCATTTTCTTCGGTCAGACTGGAGCAACCCTCCCAAAGATGTGTTTGGTGTTTTGTTTTTATTATTTTGTAGTGCTGATGTGCCTATGTTTCACAGTGGACCTCCAGAACTTTTTAATCTTTTAAAGTTAAAACTGTTAACTTGTGTCACGTTCTGGTCCCAGCCCAGTGACCGCCCTGCTCTACCCCTATGCACGTGACCCTCTGAGTCCTAAGGTCTGTCTTTTTGTGGCTGCCTTATTTTGCTTAGCAAAATATCCTCAAGGTTCATCTGCATAGCACGTGACCAGATTCTGTCATTCACTCATCAAGTGATGACACTTGGCTGCCCTGAGGACCAGTGTCTAAACAAACACTACTGCGAGCCCTTGCTTCTGTCCTCTGGGACATACATGCAGGAGGGGGGTTGCTGGATCGAACAGGAGTTGTATTTTTCAGTGTTTGAAGGAACATTCTTCCCTAGAATGGCTGGACCAGTTTGCGTTGCCAGTTTCCCACATCTTTGTACATGCTCTTCACTTTCTGTCTTTGCTGGTGTTCTAACATACTCCGGGGTGTGTGCCCGTGTCTGAGCCAGCAGAGTGCTATAGCTGAGGGTGGACGGGGACAAATGGAGGAATTCATTCCCCGCCTGCGAGGACAAAGGGGCCTCATTTCATGGACTCCCAAGCTGTCATAGTAAGAGTTTGGATATGGTCCCTAAGCCTAAGGAAGAGATGGATATGAGGGGGCAGTATGGGTAAATCTAAGTCACCCCAGTGATCTGTGCACTCGGCAGCTCCTCTTTCATTTTTAAAAATATTATTATTGTGTGGGTGTAGGGGTGTGTGTGCCACAGTACATGTGGAGGTCATAGGACAACTTTCAGGATTCAGTTCTCTCCTCCCACTTTGACGTGGATTCTGGGGGTCAAACTCAGGTCACCAGGCTGGGCCATAAATGCCTTTACCCACCTAGCCATCTCATTGGCCTTCCATTCTTTCACACTGAATCTCCGGCCTGTCTTTATTTGTTCCGAGCTCTGGCTAAGATGGCACTAGCAGAGTGGGCCCTGGTGCTGGGTAGCACAGTATGGAAGGCTTAGTGGGGGGTGGGAGCACTTTCACTAGGTTTGGTGGGGCTCCCTGGGGAGCTGGGGTTGGGTCAGCTGCGCACTGGAAGGACTCGGGCATTCTGTTTTGCCCGGCTGGGTCACATGGTAGTCGGGGCTCTCCCTTCTCTGCCCCCCACCCATCCTCCCGCAGTGCCCCATACTGACCTGAGGAAGTCAAAGCTGATGGTGGAGTACTGGTTCTGTATGAGTGCCCAGAGTCCCCAGAAGAAATGGGAGGCCTGCAAACAGGCCAGAGAGGGTCAGCCCTACAAAGCCACACCTGTCACAGCCTTCAAGAGCAAGAGAGACACGGCCACCTTGGGTGTCTTGCTGAACACCGGCCAATGTGGGGAGAAATGGAGGCCAGGCCGCTGGATAGCACTGGGGGACTCACTACCCACTAGTAAAAGGCAAGTAGAGCCAGTTCTACCCAGAGTCTATCATCCAGGTGATCAGAAGCAGGGCTCCAAAGACTTCAAGGTTCCCCAGCCTTCTCTCTCTACCCCAGGCTCAAAGAGCCAGAAAGCCATAATTCCCAGTTACCCCTGAAAGCTACACCACCATCACCTTCCTAGGCATGGGGGCACACCCTTAGGGCTTGCCCACCCATCCCAAGCCTTGGTCACACAGTTGCTAAGGAGGGCTCCCTCCACTTCCCTTTCCATGGCTTAGAAGGGATGTCGGTGGGCCAGCAAGTATGGGGTGGTTGTTGCTTAAAAGCTGAGCAAAAGTTGAGAAGATTTGTTCTTCAGGTGCAACAGAGGAGGAAGAGGGTGAGGCTTGGGCCAGGGTGGACCAGGACAAGCAATCAATCCCAGCAAAGACAGATTGTCTAAGCTCTGTTATGAATGGTGAAGCCTGGAGCTGGCTTGTCTTCCCGCGTGTTAGTCCCCTCGGCCCACACCAGGGGACACCCGGCACGAACCATGTTCCTTGGAGAAATGACATTCCCAATTGAATGCCATAATGGTGTGGTGGGGGAGGAGGAGCCTGGGAGGCAAGGCTGGTAAGTTGTGAGCTTGGTAGTGATGGTGTAACAAGGAGCGTCTTACTGCAGCATGAAACACTAAGGTTAGCTAGCAGAGAGAACTACCCATCCAAACAGATTAGCTGAGCGAGGAAGCTGAGGGCTTTTTTTGGAAATATTCATCTCGAGAGGCGAGTGCCCAGGCTGGGTGGCAGGAACATTAAGGGGACAACCTAGAATGGCTGTTTTCAGACCCTTTCTTGGTGGGGTGTAGTCCACATCTGGACTGGTTAGTTTTATGTCAACTTGACACAAGCCAGAGTCATTTTGGAAGAGGGAATCTAAATTGAGAAAATAACCCCACCAGAGAGGCCTGTGGGCAAGTCTGTAGGGCATTTTCGTGACTGCTTTGGGAGGGCCCGGTCCACCGTGGGCAGTGTTACTCCCTAGGCTGGTGGTCCTGGCTGGCATGAGAAAGCAGGCTGAGCAAGCCATGGGGAACAAAACCAGGAAACAGCACCCCTCCTAGCCTCTACAGCTTCTCTACCTCCAGGTCCCTGCCCTGACTTCCTTGGATGACGGACTTAAGCTGTAAGGCAAAATAAACCCCTTTCTACCCAAGTTGCTTGGTCATGATGTTTCATGGCGGCAGTAGAAGCCCTCGCTCACTGAGAACAACTGACCCTGGGCTCTGAGCGGGGAAACTGTGGCAGGTCCAAGCACTCACCAGAGCAAATTTGTTGACTTGTGCATAAAGGCGCTCCACCTCCCTGGGGGTTGGAGCCGACCCCTTTTGTGCCTCAAGATAATAGCGCAGCCACTGTAGCTGGATCTCCCGATCTGGGTACCGGCAGTAATCAACCTCATTCACACCTAGGGAGGCAAGTGAGACCCAAGTTGCCCGAAAAGCTCCTCTCAGGGTTGAGCCCAGGAGTCTCCTACCTTGAGCTGTGGGCTGGCTTGAGGAGGAGCCCTGTGAGGGCAGCTCAGTTGGTGGAGGGGGTCTCCTCTACCCAGTAGGGTACCACTTGCCTAGCGCTGAGGATAGAGAAGCTGAGTGGTCAGGGGCCGGGTGCTCCCCAAGGCACTGTCACCTTATACCTGCCCCTCTATAAAGGGATGATGCTTCATGGAAGGTCTCAGGCTTGCTACTGCTTGACCTCAGCTCAGCCCTTCCATCTCAAGACCCTAATTCCTTCACCTTCCAGACAAGGAGTTGGACTTCCCTATCAATGTTAACATGTTGCTGCTCGCACTGGCATTTCCAGGGAAGTGCCCCACCTCCACTGCTCCCCGTGACTGACAACAGCCCCCTTTGCACCCTCCCCTGTCCTAAGTGTTCTCAAGCTACTTCCCAGTTCCTCCAGCTCTGTGGTTAGCACAGGGTAGGCCAGAACTAGAAAGAAGTAGTTTATTTAAGGTGGGAACAGAGCTGGGCCACCGTCTCCAGGGTCTGTCCTTTCCCTTCTTACACACTTCCCACGTGTCCTTGATATCCCTCGAGAAGCAGAGTTTCTGAGTTCTAAGGATGTGGGTAGTAAAGAATCTCCCCGTGCACATCAGAAGGCCCAGGGCACACAGCCAGTTAGAGGCAGGGTTGGGTTGGACCTGTATCTTCCTACTGCCCAGAGTTTGTTTGCCAGCTTCTAAAGGACACAGCCCACTCCTTTGGAGAAGCCCCAGCTGAACTTTGCTCTGTGCACTGGATGAGGACTTACCACCTCTGCAAAGGCCTCCCAGCAGCTGAGCACTGCCAGACATGTGCCCTGCAGGGCAGGCCTCTGCTTCAGCTCCCCACAGCTCAGCTGAGGCCCAATGCCTCCCTCTGAGTGCCCTAGAGAGCTGGGCCCCTGGGTGCAAGCAACTGGACAGACCTGGTCCTCCAAGGCTCTAAAAGAGATGTGATTCATCAGCCTGGGTTGGGCTGGGTTGGTCAGGGGAACGACCAAGGGATGGCTCCACAGTTGGTCAGGGCACCTCAACTTCCCTAAGCCCTAGAGGCCAGCCAGGGCACACTGGCAAGCCCACATAGCAGCCTGCAGATGGCCCTCCAACTGTGTCCAGTTCCATTGAGGAGTTGTCTCCATGGTCCTATGCCCTGTAGCCCTTACATGGATGGGTCTAGATTACCATGCATTTATAGTATAGTTGCCAAGTCTAAAGGAATGGGGAGGGGAATTTTTTTTTTTTTTTTAAGACTGGGTCTCTAGTCCAGGCTATCCTACAACTCAATATATAGACCAGGCTACCTTCAAGCTCACAATGATTTGCCTGCCTCTTTGTGCCTCCTGAGCACTGAGATTGAAGGTGTGTACCACCACACCCAGCTTTGTGTGTGTGTGTGTGTGTGTGTGTGTGTGTGTGTGTGTGTGTGTGTGTGTGTATGTGTGTGTGTATCTTAGCTCAATGTAGGTATTACACTGTCTCCATTTTATAGCCACAGAGGGCAGTGACCTGAATCTCACCACTAGTTAACAACAAAACTAGGGTTGAAACTCAGGAAATCAAGATGTGGAAATACTTTTAACTAGCTCTGCCTAGACTATTCGCTTCAGGACACCAGGTAAACAGCTACTTACAGCTTATTTGGTCACATACCTGCATTCAAGGCCTTCATGGACCATTGTACAAGTCGTACTGGGCAGGAAGGAGTGCTGGCCAAGCTGGGGGGGGCTGTGCCTGGTTTTGGGAAGGGGGTTTTCCCCCCCCCCCCCCCCCGTCTCTCTCTCTCTGTGTCTCTGTCTCTCTCTCTCTCTCCCTCTCCCTCTCTCTCTCTCCCTCTCCCTCTCCCTCTCTCTCTCGGGCCCTGTACATGCTAGGCAGGTGTCTACCACTGAGGTATATCCATGACTATCTTTAATTTTAAGACAGCGTCTTACCAAGTTCCCCAGCTTGGCCCCAAACACATACTGTAGCCCAGAAAGGCCTTGAACTGGGATCCTCCTGCCTCAGCCTCCCAAGTAGCTGAGATCACAGAACTGAACTACTGAGCCCCACTTGGAAGGGGGTCTTTCTTAATTCATATGTCAGACTGAGTAGCAACTGGGACCCTACAGTGAATGCATTTCCTCATTTGTACCAAACTGCCTGCCACATAGGCTAGCAGAGGTCAGCTCTGGAGAGGAGTTCCTTTCTGTGAGATACGTTGCTCTTTAAAAGCAGGCTGTGCCCACCCCCCACCCATCAAACCTCAGGTCTAGAACCACCCGTGGTCCCCCCTGCAGACTTGGCACCCCATCATAAGGAGGGCACTGAGGTCAGAGTAACTCCCCCTACCTGCGAACTCATTGAAGTGGTTGCCAATGTCGAAAGCCTGGTAGTTGTATCCTGCATATTCATAGTCGATGAACCGCACGTGGCCTGTGAGGAGAAGGAGAAGCAGTGAGGGCTGGTCCCAGATCTGGAAATGGGGCATGCATGGTCAGACTTCCAGACCTACCTCCTCGACACACCCTCCGACCCTCCCTGATCTCTGCCGCCACCTTCTAGGCCACTCACATCTGTCCGCGGCATAGCTAAGGATCAGAAGCAAAGCAAGTTCTTCCTGCCTACCATGTCTGTGGGTCCCACAGCCACGGATTCAACTAACTATGGACTGAAAATCTATACATTTGATCTGAGAGATGGAGATATGGCTCAGCAGTTAAGAGTACAGGCTCAGAACCCACATGGTGGCTCATAACCAACCATAACCACAAGTCCAGAGGATCCAACATCCTCTTCTGGCTTCTGTGGGCATTACATGCATATGACACACAGGCATGCATGCAAACAAAATAATCATACCATAAAATGCTAATTAAAAAATTCAGATGTACTAAACATGTACAGACTTTTTTTTCCTTTGTCGTTCCTAAGACAACATGGACTAACACCTCTTTAGCTCATATTTCCACTGTATTGGATATGGTAAGTAGCCGGATGGATGTCATATGTAAATGCTATCTTATTTTCACGTGTTTTCAGGGTGCTGGGGACAGGATTCTGGCCTCACATCAAGCACTCTCCCTGCAAAGCGCCACTCTGCTGTTTTACAGGAGACTTGTTGGCACTCTCATATGTCCAACACAAATCTTCGGTGTGTGACGAGGGACATCTGTATTTCCAGGGGAACTGCATTCTCAGGAATAAGAAGCAGCAATCTCCCCCTCTCTTCTCTTCACAATCCCCCTGCCCTCTCAAGGCTTGGGGAAGCCATGATGTCCTCAGAAGCCCATAAAGTCATCAGGATACATGGCTTGGGTGCCCTGATGTTGAAGACCTTCCAAACTGTGATTTTGAGTCCTTTCTTACAATACGTTTTTCTAAGTGGTACTTTCCTGTTCCATTTTCCTCCTCTTTCCCACAAATTAAGATCACCATAAGGCATACCTGTGTCTCCCATGATAAAGGACAGTCAAGGCTCAGGTCTCCTGCTCCTTGTTCTCAGACCCCTGAAGCCAGCACACTAGCCAGCTGGCCCGTGTCCCCACATCCGAGGGGCTTGAGGGGCAGTACCTTTGGTGCTGTCATAGATGATATTCTTGCAGAGCAGGTCGTTGTGACAGAACACCACAGGGGACTCCAGTTGGGACAGGTGTTCCTTCAGCCAGGCCAGCTCCTGTCCCAACACCTCCACCTTAGGGACATCTGCAGAAAGGCTGGAGAGTGGGGACAAAAATTGCAGGTCAAAGGAGGGCTGACTCACCTCAGACAGGCAAGCCCTAAACTCTAGTCCAATCATTCATTTACTCTAGAGACCTCAGACAAAAGGCCAGCCCAGCAGAGCCCCGACTTTTGTCACACATAAGCGTAGCCTGTCCTTCTGGTTCCCAGGGTTAAATAAGAAGCAGCTTAAAACCTGGTCATAACATAAAAGTCACTAACTAAGCAGTGGTGACACATGCCTTTAATCCCAGCACTCAGGAGGCAGATCTTGGTGAGTTCGAGACCAGCCTGGTCTACAAAGCTAGTTCCAGGACAGGCAGGGATACACAGAGAAACCCCATCTTGGGGGGGAAAAAAAAAGTCACTAAAACTAAATGGTATCCCTGCTACTTTGTGAAATGGACAGGGTGAGGAAGGAGGACCCAGGAGAAGACAGGAGAGGTGACGAGCGTCAGAGGCCATGGCTCCAGAGGAAGAGAGAATGGGGCCCATGGAATCAATAGTGAGAGATAAAGAGACCATACCAGGAACTCCCTAGGAGGGTTTATGCTCCTCCAAGATGAGGTTCCCCAGTGACAGAACCCCAGGAAGGGCCTAGAGAAACAGGACTTTCTCAGCACGGCAGAGGGGGGCCCTGGTGTGGCGCCTCAGCAGCTGAGGTCATAGACTCTGGTCTAATCAGTCATCTCACAGGGCTGTAACAGTTGGCCAGCTACACACCGTGCGAATGTCAGAGAAACAGCACCCCCTGTGTGAGACACCTGTTCTGCCACTCCCAACAACTAATTCCTGTCACCTTGAGTGATGAGTGGTTCCTGTCCCTGGCATCTGCTAGACTAACTAGCTTGGAGGCAGAGCAAAAAATGCACAGGGCTACCTCCACCCACCCCGTGTCACTGAAGTAGCACGGTCTGCCAGGCATGCTGGGCTAGGGAATGAGCTATCACAGGTCAATCAATGCGAGGTTGGATAAGGACGCGCTGTACTCAGGTGCTCTGAACTTTGACCCTTCAGGTACACAGGTCTGTGTACAGTGAAAAAACCAAACAACGCGATCTTTCAAAATTCAGAACTGCCCCTGGGAGGGGGGTGCTGGGCCTTGTCTCCACTCCTGTCTCTCTGCCTAGGACAGCAAAGGTTCTCAGAGGAAGATGACAAGATGGGTCCTGGATCACCTCCCCACTGGAAAGAACTGTCTACGATGTCCCCGTGTCCCCCGTAGAAAAGGGATGCCAAGGCTAGAGGGGTCTTAGGTCTTCCGTACTACATGATTGGGAAATGGAGGCTCCAGGAAGGAAAAGAGCCTCCTCCCAGATGCTTCATAGCATGGGCACCCCTGGACCCCAGATGCCTCATAACATGGGCACCGCTGAACCCCAGATGCCTATAGCATGGGCAGCTCCAGACCCCAGATGCCTGGAGCATGGGCAGCTCCAGACC